>JALIZH010032945.1:7735000-7795000 GCA_030522465.1 Rhipicephalus appendiculatus | reverse complement strand
ATAGGATTTTTTAAATAAGAAGAATTGTGTATGCCTGAAAAAAAAAGTCTATGGTTCCTATTGATCTATGGAAGACATTTCCAGATAGTTTCTTAGGTTTCTGTATTGCGGTCACAATCGGAAGCCCCTCTTGCTATGCCTTATCAAAGTCATATCATATGTATAGCCAAAGCCTCGTTGATAAAAGGAACCATAGAACCGATTTAGAAAAAAACTAGAGTCGCAATATAAACTTGCCGTTCTAGGAACGGAAATGTCATTCCCTTTAAGTGCTATTCTAGGGAATGGCCTGCGAAGTGAAATATAAGACGGTATTACAACACCGCGACTCCCATGCTCCGGAAAAATTCTATTCAAGCCCTGGAGCATGAGATGCGCGGTGTGAAATCGAGCCGAAATAGAAAATCATTGACTGAAAACGAACCCTTTGTATTTACGGTCACCCGCGGTAGGGTGACACTGCTATTCAACTTTTGTTTCGACGCCAAAAGAAAGTGTAATTTGTATTGAAAGCGAACAGCTGTTCATACCAAGAAACTTCATATGAACTTCATAACAGTAATGCCATGTAATGTTTTATGCTCTTTATTTCGTCAGAATGATCGCATGCTACTGGTACTAACACACAGAGCAAAAACTTGAACGTTAACAGATAAAGCCAGGAACATAAGTAATCCTACGAGTGAGGGAACGGACGATATTAGGCTTAAATTTAAAGAGAGGAAGACCGTAATGTGGATCTGAGCGCGAAGTGTTTAGATGATGTTGCAGTTGATGTTAACGGGACCTTGAAACGGATTTTTTGACATTTTGTCAGCGTTTAGGCCACAGCCTTATCAAATAATTTGCATCAAAGATTAAGCGACGCACCTTGTGTCGAGGCAGATACGGACATTTATACGTTACCCTCCTTCTCAGCGCTGCCTTTCCTCCTTAGCCCGTCAAACAGCCGTCGCTGCCGACGGAAGCGCACTTGACAGGTTGAGCTGCATTACTCTCTCCCTTGATTTCTCGTTTCCCTCTCATTTGAGCGGCGCTACCCTCTCATTTGAATCAGTTGATTGCATCCGCACTCAAATCTAGCACCGCGCTGTCGGGCAGCGGAGACGAAGCGTATCGCGGAATGGTTGAGACCGGCTACGCCAGCTACCGCAGCACTACCAGCCGTTCATAGTTCATTTTCCTGTTCGCCGACAATCTGCAAACGCCGAGAAGCGTGCGGACAAAAAAAAAAAAAAAAAAAATAAAAATAATAATAATAATAAAAAAAAATAAAATAAAAATAAAAAAAAAAAAAAAAAAAAAAAAAAAAAAAAAAAAAAAAAAAAAAAAAAGTTAACGCAGAATCTCCTTTGGGAGTTGTATAAGGGAAGCCTAACAGTTTCGATTTACTGTGGTTAGCGGCCGTCCCTGGAACGTCGTTTTCGGGCGGAATCCACATAGCGCCTTTCATCTTGTCTCTATAGCACCCGTCAGCGTTTCATGTTCGGCCTAGCACTCGTGCGCGTGCCTCGGGACGCTGTGCCATGACACGCGCATCCAACAAAAGAGTATTTGAGAGCGATCACTGACGTGGGCGTCGGCAGAGAAGTGATGACCCCCCCCCCCCCCCTTCGGGGAGTTTTCTGTGCGTAATGTGGTGTGCACTGCTTCCGGGATCGGAGGCGTTAGAAGCTTTTTGAGCCTCGCGTGGTTTTGCAATGCCTCCGGCATCGTAACACCTTTGAGCTAGCGCCAATGTCTGGTGATGACGTCACAGTGACGTCACGATGATGTCCCAAATTATGGCGATCTCTGACGTCATGCTGACGTCATCACCTGATGATTTTAACAGCGGGACTGTTTATGCCAGCCGTCGGTCGTAATCTGCGAACGGAAAACTATCGTCATCATGAACCGGCAAGCGCGAACTTCGTCCTCTTCGTGCTCTTCTGCTTGGCTCCCAGAACACGTGCGCCGATTTGTACGGCGTGGGATGGAATAACTGTAATGATTGAGAAAAGGGGTACAAAGAGAAAGAGGGAGAAAAATAGAAAGAAAGAGAAATTCTTGGCGAAAAAAATTTCTTTACGAAGCGGAATTCGAACCCGCGTACCCACGATCCGAAGGTGAGCATCGTAACCACTCGGCTATTGAAGCACAAAAAAAAGAAAGACAGAAAGACAGACAATTAAAGAAAGAGAGAAATATATAGATAGACAGAGAAAAAGATAGAAACAAAAAGGAAGCGATAAATAGCGAGTGAGAGAGAAAGGAAGATAGAAGGAGTAGAAATAGAAAGTAATATATAGAGAAAGAAATAAAAATAAACAGACAGAAGACATAGCAAAAATAGAGAGAAAAGAGGAAGAGAAACAGATGAAGAAAGATGAAAATAAGTAACAAACAAAGAAGGCTGCCCAGCTCTGCTGTTCCTCCAGGCTTGGCAACACCAGTGCGAAGCTGGCTTAATTTTTTTTTTTTTTTGCATCTCTTCGTGTTGACACCAGTGGTAACTTTCCGCGTTTTAGGAGGCATCTAAGGACGAGAGAAGGAGAACAGAGTATATTTTAGCGATCAAGCTGTTAGTGCGCTGATGTGGGCGGCCGCCGCATTACAAGTAGCCGTTAGTTGTACTGACAATCTAGCCCTGTTCGCAAGCTCTATGTGGTAGGCTACTTGGGACTTGTTAGCTAGGCCTCCCACTGCTCTCTGTTTGGGTCTTGGATGGAAGTCGTCGGCTAGTTCTTGTAGTCCCAGACCATGCAGTGGCGGGTGCTTGGCGTGTTGCGGAATCTGTAACCTCTCGCATATGTTCGGAGAAGTATCACATGTTTGTATCACAGTACCGTGAAATTAATTGTCCAACGAATTTAAAAAGGTCCGATTAAACACGTGAAAAAAAACTGTATTGGCTGTTGTCGGAAACGCTTGACAATGTTAGGCAACTCAGACCGATTACATCAATACGCGCAGCCCGTAATGAGGGCGCAACCTACCACACTTGCCTGCTCAGTGCGGACCGACGTGCGAAAGAGAGTAGATGATTCCTAGAGTAGAGAAAGGAGGTGAGCGTAGGAGAGCGTAGGAGCGTGGGACGCGCATGCGCTGTGGTGGTGTAGGACGCGGGACGCGGGAAGGAGGGAGGGACTAAGCCCCCCTCCAAACACATGCAAGCAAGATCAAGGAATGGGGTCAACCTGGGCGACACACCACCTGCCTAGCCATTGCTAAGCAGCCTCTCTCTGCTCTCGGCCATGACTCTGATGACAGTGGTAGTGGTTGACGGCCTTCATATTACTACAGTGTTCTGGTTCGCATAATGGGTGCTTCCCTACTTCATGAAAGTGGCGGGACGCGGGACGCGGGACGGGGGACGGGGGACGCGGGAGGGACGGACAGAGCCCCGAGCATAAGATGCTTCGCATCTAATAATCCTCTACTCTACGGAGCGGCTCCCACGTCCCACACCACCCCAGCGCATGCGCGTCCCCTCCACCTCTCTCTCCTCTCCAACGCTCACCCCCCTTCTCTCCTCTAGGAATCCTCCACTCTACGGAGCGGCGCTCGCGTCCCACAACCTCCCCCCACAGCGCATGCGCGTCCCCTCCCCCCTCTCTCTCCTCTAGGAATTCTCTACTCTACGGAGCGGCGCGCGCGTTCCCTCCCATCTCTCTCCTCTCCTACGCCCACGCCCGTTCTCTCCTCTAGGAATCCTCTACTCTACGGAGCGGCGCCCGCGTTTCACATCCCCACAGTGCATGCGCGTCCTCTCCTCCTCTCTCTCCTCTCCTAGCTCACCCCTCTCTCTCCTCTAGGAATCCTCTACTCTACGCAGCGGCTCCCACAGCACACGCGCTTCTCCTCCCCCTTTCCTAGGTCCCCCCCCCGTTCTCTCCTCTAGGAATCCTCTACGGAGCGGCGCGCACGACAGGTGGTGCGACAGCTGCATACTTTGCTGGGGGGCGCCACGGTAGTCCCGCGGTATGAAAATGACGGAGCGCGCGCGCCTCATTCTTCTCCTGTGCAGCGCCGCGATGAGCGCCCGGGCCGCTGCCGCGAAACGGGAGCGGCGACGTTTCTCCCGCTCAAGCTAACCATCTCCCCGCTGCTTCGCATCCACACATGGTTTCCTTTAGCGGGAGATGGGGAAGTTTTTTTCATTTTATTTTTCTCTCTCGATATAGCCGGCGGCCTTAGAAAGGCCTGCCTCCAAAAATTTTCGACGCTTCAAATATAAATACTCCTCGTAAGTGCTCGTCCTTAGAAGGTTGGACCGGGCGGAAATGAATTACGAGCCTTATAAAGCTGTTTTCTTGCACTTAGTGTAATAATTGGTGGTGTTTTACGTGCAAAAACCACGATATGATTGTGAGGCACGCCTTGGTGGGATTGATTTTATCCACCTGGGGTTCTTTAACATGCCCCTTAATATAAGTACACGCGTGTTGCATTTCGCCCTCATCGACATGCGGCTGCCGTGGACGGGAATCGAGCCCGCAACCTCCAGCGTGGCGCGACACCGCAGCCTGATAAAGCGCTGAACACACGGTGCGATTCGGCATCCGATCCGACGTGCGGCGCCGCACGCGGCGTACGACGATTCACGACACATGGGGCGAACGAGCAATCAGCGCGCAGGCTCCGCCCGCATACGGCACCTTAGCTTGCACGCTCGGAAAACATCGTATCCTCTTCATTAAGTACAAAACAAGCAACCTCACACAGCGATGCTTCGTTCTCTAAGAACATTACCAACAAAGCTACGCCTTCGCTAGCTACAATCATCGAAACAGCCCATATTCACTCACGACTACGAGCGTAGGCCTAGCTAGGCGGACGCTCTCGGTAGCGCCGCTCGAGTTCAAACGCGAGCTGATTGTCGAGCGCTTATTTTTGCCAACCGATAAAAGCTCGTGCTCTTATATGACGCGTTTACACGGGCAATTGGTGTTATCGACGGCCTCGATGTCGTTGAAGAGCAAGGGTGGGAACGAAGCGAGCCGGTTCGCCGAGACGGCCGGTGTCAATGTTTACCTGTGAAACGGCCTTCCATCACGGCTCACTATCTCGTTGGTGGTTCGGAAACGGACGTCGCCTTGCAGAAATGGCCCACTGCACGCATTACTTTATTCAATCATGAGGTATTTCACGTCAGAAACAGTTTATCCAATGTTTTTCATGCCACCGACAACGGCGATATCCACAAATACCAGGACGATCTGAGCCATCGCAGCGGCGAGGAACGAACCAGCGGCACAGGTTGGCACGGGCGCCACCAGTGGCGCCGCTTGTCGAGCTCCCGCGCTGCCATTGGCTGCGGCCGCCAGACCGGAGCGGTAGCCGCGCGGCAACATTCAGCAAGTTGGATGCCCGCGCGGCGTGCGAATCGGCGCCGCATGCTGTTGGAACCTGTTGGACGTCTGTCGGATGCGGCTGTTGGCACGAACAGCCGTACGGCAAATCACATCCGAATTCGCACCATGTGTCCAGCACTTAAGGTTCGATCCCGGCCGCGGCGGTCGCGTTTCGGTGGAGGCGAATTGCTAGAGGCCCGCTTACTTGCATTCTATGCGATGTCAGCGCGCATTAAAGAGCACCAGGTGGTAGAAATTTTCAGAGCCCTCTACCACGGCGTGCCTCATAATCGTGTCGTTGTTTTGGCCCGTAAAACCTTACAAATTAGCAGCCTGATAAGCTGGCACGCGTGTGAGTTCCTACACCGGCTTGCAGCAGTAGCAGTGCCAAGTACCGAAATATATGCGCAGTTAAGAAACGATGTTCATATGTGGCAAGTTCTAAAAATCTCAGAACGATGACATTGAAAGGGTGTTTCATAGTATAATAATAAATCTGGGGTTTTACGTCCCAAAACCACGATGTCATTATGAGGGACGCTGTATAGGAGGGCTCCGGAAATTTTGACCTTAACGAGCTTTAACATGACACAGTACACGGGCCTCTACCATTTTGCCTCCTCCGAAATACGACCGCCGCGGCCGCGATCGAACCCACGACCTTCGGGTTAGCAGCCGAGCCCCGTAACCGCTACACCGCCGTGGCGGACTGAATGTTTTAGTATAGTGCAACGAGAGGGAACAATTGAATGTCGAAAAGACATTAACAACAAAAATTAAGGCAGCTTCCCATAGGGTGCCGAGGCTAAAGGAAGTAGTCTTCTTTGTTTCTTCGGTTTTGCTTTTTTCTTTCCTCTTCTCTTTCCTTGTTTTTCTGCTTTTTCGTTTTTTTTGTCTACTGTCTCTATTTCTATTTATTTCTTCCTCTCTTTATCTATTTCTTTCTTTTTGCTCTTTCTATTTTTCTTCCTAATTTTTCCCTTTCTCTCTGTTTCTATTTCTCTGCACTTGCGTCCTCCTTTTTAAATGCTAAGCAACTCTTAGCGAATTTCGGCGGCTTTGAGCGTATCTATCTAGCCGCCTACGACTTTGTGCTCTCCTGGCTGTATCGTTAATGGGATTTATACCAAATTGGGTATGGTATAACATGACTGTATGACGAACATGAATGGCTGGTTATATCATGAAAATCATGACTAATTTGTCATGAAAAGTATGATTTACACGCCATGGCCTTAGTGCTCCTGAGGCAGTTTTCATAACTTGATATATCCAAAAATTGGTACAGTGAGACATTGCTGCATGACCAACGTAAATGACAGGTGGTAATATGCAAATAATGACGTGCATGTCATGTATAACATGATTTACATGCCACGCTCATGGTGCGCTGACGGCTGTTTCGCTAGATTGATATACACCAAATTTGGTATTGCGTGACGTGACTGTATGACGAACATAAATGTCAAGTGGTGATATAGAAATCATGACATGTCATGTGTGACATGACTTGCATGCCACGCTATGGCGCGCGCTCGCGGCCGTTTCGTTAGCTTGATATACACCAAATTTGGGATTGAGGGACGTGACTGTATGAAGAACGTAAATTACAAGTGGTAATATATAAATCATGACATGTCATGTGCGACATGACTTGCATTCCAGGCTCATGGCGCGCTCGCGGCCATTTCGCTTGCTTGATATACACCAAAATTGGCCTTGCGGGACGTGACTGTATAATGAACATAAGGGACATGGTAACATGAAAATCTTGGCATGCATGTAATCTACAACGCCATTTACATGCCACGCTCATGGTGCGTTTGCGTCCAGTTCGCTAGCTTGATATACACGAAAAGTGCTATTGTGCGACGTGACTGTATGAAGAACATAAATGACAGGTCCTAACATGTGAAACATGACATGCAAATTATGTAAAGCATGATTTGCTGCTTCGTGGCTGCTTCGCATTACATCGATTCTCACAGTGCGTGGGATCTGCCTGCTTTTTAGATGCGAAGCATCTTATGCTCGGGGCTCTGTCCATCCCTCCCGCGTCCCCCGTCCCCCCGTCCCGCGTCCCGCCACTCTCATGAAGTAGGGAAGCACCCATTATGCGAACCAGAGCACTGTAGTAATATGAAGGCCGTCAACCACTACCACAGTCATCAGAGTCATGGCCGAGAGCACAGAGAGGCTGCTTAGCAATGGCTAGGCAGGTGGTGTCTGTCGCCCAGGTTGACCTCATTCCTTGATCTTGCTTGCACTGTGTTTGGAGGGGGGGTAAGTCCATCCCTCCTTCCCACGTCCCGCGTCTCACACCACCACAGCGCATGCACGTCCCCTCCCCCCTCTCTCTCCTTCGCTCACCCCCTTTCTCTCTAGGAATCCTCTACTCTACGGAGCGGCCCCCCGCGTCCCACACACCCCACAGCGCATGCGCGTCCCCTCCCCTATCCTCTCCTACGCTCACCCCCCTTTCTCTACTCTAGGAATCATCTACTCTACGAAGTGGCTCCGGCGTCCCACACCCCACAGCGCATGCGCGTCCTCTCCCCCCTCTCTTCTCTAGGAATCCTCTTCTCTACGGAGCGGCTCCCGCGTCCCACACCCCCCATAGCGCATGGACGTCCCCTCCCCCCTCTCTCTCCTCTCCTACGGTCCCCCCCCGTCCTCTCCTCTAGGAATCCTCTACGGAGCGGCGCGCACGACAGGTGGTGTGACAGCTGCATACTCCGCTGGGGGGCGCCACGGTAGTTCCGCGGTATGAAAATGACGGAGCGCGCGCGCCTCATTCTCTCTCCTGTGCAGCGCCGCGATGAGCGCCCGGACCGCTGCCGTGAAATGAGAGCGGCGACGTTCCTCCCGCTCAGGCTAATTATCTCCCCGCTGCTTCGCATCCACACATGGTTCCCTTTAGCGGGAGATGGGGAATTTTTTTGCTGATGATAAGTGGAAGAAGGAAGAAGACTTCTCCTTGGCGCGGGCGCACGCTCACTAATCATCATCAAGATGCTCGAAGAACAAGAGGAACATGACTTCTAGGCGAGAGCGCACGCTCAATATGCTACACATAGAGCGTTACGCCAAGCGACGACGACAGCATACTACAGCACGCGACAGCATACGACAGCCCGGCCCCCTAAAGGGCTCCGCACCTAAACAGAGATAGAAGAAAATACGCAGTTTGGCCAGAAAGGGAATGCATTGATGGCCAGAAAGGGAATGCATTGATAACGATGGCAAGGTACTACGCAACTGCCTGATATGAAGTCCGTAGTTTTATCTAACTACAGTAAACAGTGGTTCACTATTTAAGTTTACAAACGTGGTTTAATAAACAGGGGCAAAAATTAACAGAAGTCACTGGGTATCCGCGTCATTAATATATGCGCTAGGACCCCAAAAACGCTGGCGCGATGAAAAATCTCGGCAGGGATGAGCTAACGGTTTCTTATTGCTTCTTGGTCCAGGACACCCCGGAAACTTTATCATGAAACCTTCAACGCCATATGCGCGAGGGAAGACAGGGAGCATAAAGACACGAACCATTTCAGCTCCACCCGTTGCAGATGTGCAGACGCCACGTCCGCGGCAGACGCACTCGCCGCGCGTGCTACCATGCGCCACCAGAGGAGGTGGTGTGTGCTCACCTGACTCCTCTCCTGATGGGGCACTTGATCCGGCAACAGTGGGCTAGCGGGAAGGCGGCTCGCATCAAGGCACCACCTCTGCTCGCGTTCCCGCGATTTACAGCATACGAAAATGGTGGCGCAATCTTAGTGCACTCAGATTAAACACTAGGCCTATACGTACATGGCAACGCAACCAATACTGAAAGTACTGCAAATAAGTTCTAAAGCTTCGCATATTTCGTTTCTACTGCTGCAGCGTTTCATATTAAGCAATACCGGCATTTGTGAAATATGAATGTCTGGATATACTAATGCTTAATGCTGGTGGCAACGCAGACATAAGGTCGCACCGTCCGAACTGGAGACTGCGAAGCACCTCGCGCGTGTCAGTGTGCTTGGTGTACGTATTTTTTTTTTTTTCAGGGATTAGGTAGAAATCGACGCTGTGTATGAGCGAACAGATTTCGATGGGCATGCGCTAAAGCAAACACCGCTCAACCAAAAGCGCACTAGTGCTTCAAATCGCGCGCGAACGTGCCCGGTCGCGTTTAAACAGCACGTGAACGTGACCAGCCGCTTAAACAACCAATCGATGTATAAGTGGCTGATCACTGCAGGTCGTCCCGACTCAACCAGGCAGACTGGTTTATCTGGATTTGGTTTCGAAACCGACTCTCTATTGGAATCAGTCATCCTGAATTCTCGACCGCCGCAAATTCGCCCTGACACCTCACAGATCCATCGTTCATAACCCTATCCTGCCGATCTCTGCATCGAGGAATGCCGAAACTACACAGACGTTGTTAGATTCGATAGTGGTATGGAGATAGCCAAACATGAGAGTGCATTTTCCACTCATGTGTAACGCAGCGAGCACATAGAAAACGTGTTAAGCGCGCACTATATATGAGACCTTGAATCCCGCAACTATTCTCTATAACAGTTGAGCCTTATGAGTAGTCTTTTTTTTGTCGCACAACAATAATCATCTTCTATACCTTCCATTCTTTTCCTTCTTTTTTGTTTGTTTGTTTGTTTGTTTGTTTGTCGTGTGTGGTCGTTTCGATAAATACAAACTGCAGTGTTATTTTGGGGTCGGACTCAAATTGACCCATGTGGAATACTCGCTATACCCCTTGCTTATAATATACGACCCCCTTCAGGCGCAAATTGTGGTACACTGTCTGGAAATGGGTCAAATTCGAATGGCATGATTCCAAGGCACTTCGTATTACATTCGAAGAAAGAAAATGGAGGAATGTGTTGTTTTGTCTGATTTTCAGTAATTAATGTTAATTAGTGTGTAATTAAATATCTAATTATCCTGCAATCAATCAATCCTTGCATAACATGAACCAAATATTAGGCCCAAAATGCATGCACAGCTTGTTTCTTGGTTGCACTCGTTTCCAGTAAAGAAAAAAAAAAACTCTTTACGTTGGTCCTGGAACGCGGCACGTCGAAAGATTGTCGCGCATGGTAGTGTCTCTAGCAAATTGATCCTCTGCAGCAATACGCAGCACAATGAAGTTAAATGAGCGTTTGTTGTCCACTACGGAAGCCTGCACGAATGTGCAAACTGCGTTTCAAGCCACTTGAAGAAACGCGCGGTGCGTGACGCGCATCCGAAGTTAATGTGTGCAATTGTACACACGGCGTTCTTTTTTAAGTCCCGTGTCTACCTGTCGCTTTCTCTCTGTGTCTGTCTGTTTCTCTGTCTTTCTTTTTCAGTCTTTCTTCCCTTTCTTTCTCTCTTGTTTTCTCTTTCTTTCAATGTTTTTCTTTCTCTCTCTCGGTAGTCGCTCTCTGGCCCTCTATCTTTTTCCGTCTTTCTTCCCTTGCTTTCTAAATATTTCTCGCTTTCTTTCTGCGACACACGCAAACCTCAAGCATAACAGCTCTGCTTTAAAACTCCTAAAGCGCGTATGTGCCACAGTAATGGGGCAAATTTCCCTACTCACCCCACTGGTCAGTTAAAAGTTAACGAGGGAACACACCGGCGCCGAACACTGATTAGGGGCTGCACTTTGCAGCTTCTCTTGTTAACCATCTGTACAGAGTGCTCGGGCGGTGATTGAGCGCGTGCTGGTTCATGATGATGATCATTTTCTATCTACGCCACACTGCAAACCTCGACCACAACAGCTCTGCTGTAAAAGCAGCAAGCAAAAAAAAAAAAAAAAAAAAAAAAAAAAAAAAAAAAAAAAAAAAAAGAAAGAGATCAGAATCGTTTATGCCTGACTTCAGGTTAACGAACCTAAGAGAAGCATGGAGGTGCAGGGGTCCTTCCCTCTAAGATGTCTTTCATGGCTCCTTGCCCTCTTTCAGATTGATGGCAACGAATGTGTCAAGTCTGAACGAAATGAAGCTTTCAATTGCAGAAGATACTGTAGTTTCAAATTGAAAAACTCTTTTTTGTTATCTGCGCAAAGCAACTAGACTAAGGTCGTATGGATGACACCATTTGGCCTTAGGTTTAACTGGTTTGATCAGATGCTTTCAATGTTATTTTCAAGATTAACTTCATATTTATTTGATGTTATCCCATTATATCTCAGTGTCAAAACACCACACAAGAAACAAGACGTACAACAGTAGGTAGGATATCAAAGAACACGTGTTGCGTCAGACGGCGAGTGATAACCCAACGGGGCAAAGCCCATATAAACAGTGTACTTCTATTGTTAACATAACGAGATTTTTGCCGGAGTCAATGACTTTAATATTGTGCACAAGTCGTCAAACAGAAACAAAAGCCGGACTGGCAGTGTGGTGTGGTAACGCTGCCAGCCGGGAAAATTTCCACTAGAAGGAGTTTCACAACAATGCATTGCTCAAAGATCAATGCATGTATGGTTGAGGAATGGCAAACGACACGTTGACTGCAATACATAAGACTGCCAAGTACGCAATATTGCGATGAATTGTGTGGTGGCTCTACGTCGGGAGGGGATCGCGCGGCTTCTGCGCGTGGAAGAGGACCACGGGTCTCTTTGTACGTGCGCGCATCAAATTCGATTTACTGGGCGCGTCATTGTTTGACTGCCTGCGAAGTCCGCCTTCGCAACATCTGAAGGACAGGCCCAACACCCGAATCGCAGTAAACTGCCAGTGAAAAAGATTTCCCAATTTCATAAATGCATCTACATGCACACTTATTAAGACGTGCGAATGCCGTTCACGCCCCGTTCTTTCACCTGATCACATAGCACATTTCTGGAATACACTACTTTGTCCATCGCGTTTGTAACTTTGCAGGGTTCATATCACCCTCCTAGCAGCGGTTGTGCCCTTTTGCGCGAGTTCTCGTCAGTAGCTACATGCGAGGTTCGTGGCGCGCCGATTTGATCTCGAAGCCTCGTGTGTTAGGAGGCGCGCGTAATAGCAGCTAGGGGCCGAGGCCAGGTGTGCGCGCTCCGGTTGCACAAGGCGCGTAACGAGGGTGCAAGCGCTGGAGGGTGAGAACGACGGCGCTTCTTGAGCCTGGGCATGGTGTCGCCAGTGTATCAGGCCTCGCTGGCCGCCTTATTGGATCTCCGTGAGAGGGAGCGCACAAACTTGGGCGTAATCCGCTGCAGTAGGGCGGCATTGCTGTAGGTTGGGCTGATGGGCAGGTACGAGAAAGCGGCGTTCGCCAGACGCGCCCGTAGGAAGGGCAAGTCGTAGCAGTCCTTGGTGGAGTCCGTGGCGTCGGCACTGCCTCCGACGTTGCCGTGGTGGCCTCCAGAGGCCAGACCCCGCTCTTCGGGTGTTCCTGCAAATGTGGGAACTTCAAGGTGAAGAGCGTGTACACGCATGTCTCCCTGCGTGCTAACGAAACAATTCGGGTTCCGCTGTAGAGTGATATCGAGAGAAAGAGAGCGAAATAAAGAAATATTTAACGGACACAGGAGCTCTTCCACGTCCCGCGTGGAAAAACGTTTCACATGCTCAGCGAGTGGTAGCACTAATATAGCGACAATCTGCTTCTGGGGCCACGCATGTTCATTTGGTGGAGCTGCAGATACGGGATGACTTCAGACATTTTCGGCAGGCCTCTCCGAATAGTATTCCTGTGAGTACAAACTTTATTCGAAAGAGAAGAAATGCAACCCTGTTTCTTAGCGCTCAAGGGCTAATGCAATACTGGCGCAGAGGTGCTACACGAGATATTTATTATTTTAACCCGTAAGCATTCAGTCACATGGGACATATAGTTAGTCACGCGGCCTGTACACCAGGTGTTTGTAAGTATAAACACCAATTTACCTCGTACTGTAGTAGGTGCCTGAAATAAATTGACATTTATAGCTTTCTGCATTCTGCATGCTCACAACAGTGGTGTATAGGCCTATACTATGCTTTCCGCCTCATATCTTTTTTTATTCTTCCGGGAAGGTCATCATGTTAGTATAATGATCACAGAAAATGGGTTCTGCGAAATGTACGTTGCCATCGTCCATTGTGAATGTCAACTAAAATTTACCGAGACAACAAATAAATGTGATAGGAGATGCGCGGGCAGCGTTAGAGGTTTGTGGGAGAATTATATTATTGCAGAAACTAATGAATTTTTTATTATCGGGGCGTAGTTTTATTATATTTACCCACGCGTCGTTCGCGATTCTGCCGAGTGTATCAAGATGAAAGTAAGCAGAAATAACGCATGCTTTAGGCGTAACAAGAAGAAATTTCAATTTTGCGCACGTTAGGGGAGCCGCGGGGAATATCAAATTGCACGACCCAAATTTAGTCTAGATCCTTGCTTTCAGTGCGAGGAAAAAAATGCCGTTTGCGAACTGTTCTTTATAATATACTTTGCAGGAGTAAGATGTGCGTCGGGAAGAACGTACTTACAAATTTAAATGTTGGAGGTATATTAGAAAAGGAGTTGGAAATTGCGTTTTTTTTTTTTTTGCCGTTGAAGTGTTGAAAACGCTCACATCCTCCAGCAATTAAATAAACCAGTAATAAAGTAAACTCTTCACTTGCTACTGCGAGTGAACAGGTAAATTTTTCTGCTTCATAATTTGCCCATCTGGGAGGCCTAAGTTTCAGATGAAAATGCTGAAGCCAAATTTCTCTAGTTTCTGAAGCGCTAATGCGAAAACGCGAATTGTCAGCAGTCGTACGTTCAACACCATCGACTACGACACGTTAGCTGGGGGGGGGGGGGGTGTCAGCGTGGGGTTGGAAGTGATAAGGAGAGTGCAGGAACGCTGCCAAGTCCCACAGGATCAGGCAAAGCTTTTGCCTGGAAAGCCCTAAGGGGTGATAAGGAAGACTGCCTCAGGTGCCATTGTCCACTTCTCTTGACTTCTACTTTACTGGAACTCGATGTTTAACATGACAGCTATATTGTGCGACATTTTTATGTTCTTTATTTTCTTTAGATGATGAATGGGAGAGGTTGCTGCCTTCACGTCGGCACCGGCTCCTCTTTCTCGTTTTGCAGACGAAATATGCGATAAAAATAATAATTAGGGCACAAAATATCACACAGTAGAACCCAATATGTGAAAATAAAGTACAATCGAACAGCACATGAGTCCCAAATAGTCGAGCACAAGTACAGGAAAACAAAAGTAAGTTCGCATGTACACGTCCAAACTCGGATATTCTGTATCACTTGTCTATTTATCTTTCTTCCTTTGCTGTTTAACTGGTAATGCGATAGTCACGAATGAACGCGCTCATTGTGAATTTGTTCGAATTTTGTGCATTTCTGCGCATGCTGTTAGAGCAGAGGAAAAAAGAAAAACGCCAGCTGCGAAATTATCCTTTCATTCAGAAATTACATTCCCTTAAATTCTTTTTTATTCAGAATCATGCAAAGCACGCAGCTTCAGAATAAACTGATACGCTTCAGTCATTCAGGGAGTTTTTTTCAACGGCAAAGAATGTAGACTCCGTGTGCCAAATATGAAAATATCACTTCTTTCAGTTCTAGCATACTTGGAAAGCACCTATCTGACTACGTGAATAGGATTCCTGGTGTAAACAGTGCGAAAAACAATTAATGAAAGAAGTTAACCCCATTCGCGATTTCGCCTGAGCTCTCGCCATCTAGTTCGCCTGAGCGCCTGGAAGAACAGGTTCAGCCTTGGAGCGACACAAGCTCTCCCATTACGGCGTGCGCTGATACGTTGCTGTCTTCTGGTTCTCAAATTGTTGTCATGCAGCCGCGAACAAGCCCGAAAAAACAAACAAAAATCAGTGCGGTCGAAAGAGTTTCGTTGCGTACCGAAGTGCATGTCATCGAGGCGGAAAGGGAGCGACACATCGTTTCATCGTTTCCCGAAAGGAGCAGACGTCGCGCAACGGAGAGCGACGTGAATTAGAAACCTGTGTATCCGAAGAAAAAGTGAGTGACGCTATGCAGATGTGTGTTTTTTTTAAACAGTCCTCTCGCGACGACGTCTTTCTCTGCGATGAGTAGACAATTAATCTATGCGGGTGCCTTATTTTTACTACCACGCTGGTTTTTCAAAAAAGCGGCGTGTACTTTCGGGTAGGCAAGCGCTTTAATAAATTAGGGACGTACGCGAAATATGGCCACGTTTGTTTTCTGCAGCAACAATAGTTGTTACTGATGCTCAAATTAAGTGACAGCAATATTCTCGCATGCGTAGGTTAGTAGTAAAGCCGGAAGTAGATTTATGATGTACGCATGTACATTATGCCTGCTTTTGTACTGCAGTGTATTTAGAGAATGTGTTCTCACTCAACGTGGCGCTTGGGCAGTTAGTCTGCTCGCAATAAGTTTAGGAGCGACTGCAAATAGCGAGACTGCAAATTGGGCAGTACAACATGAAAATTTCAGATTACCAGTGTGTCGACTTGACTGCTGTCCCCATAGGCGTGCGCACGAGGGGGGCAGAGGGGGCGGCCGCCCCCCCTAGTCACCTAAGAAGGGGGGGGCGCAAAGTCTGCCCCATACATTGACTTAATAGGGAAGGGGGGGGCGCTGCGACGAGCCTTCGCCCCCCCCTGAAGGGGAACCCTGCGCACGCCTATGGCTGTCCCCACCCACAATCTCCTGCGGCACACATACATACTTGCACCTTTTTAAGAGGCCTGGTACGCACGAACACTTGCCTTATTCAACTACCGGCTTGCTTGAAAGGCTCTTTATAATTTCAAAAAAATCTTATGTGGCTCGCCGAACAGGCTGGACGTTTGCACAAACAGCGCAATTATTTCCATTGTCCCTTTGCCTTCGACGAAACACTGCGATTCAACGCCGCAGTTAGGAAACTTCAGCACAGCGCTAAGAAAAAGTGCTGCCGTGACCATGGATATCGTAGGCCATCTTTATTTGAGCAGTCTTGTCAGCACAAGCAGCGTTTTCTGGAGTAACGAGTAGTACACGACAACAAACTTAGTGAGAGCCAACGCCTAGCCAGCTACTTCGCAAGTCGTTTAATTAGAATACTACAAATGTTATTACAACTTGCAGGGCCGGTCAAATCAAAGGTTCTTTGATAGGTATGCGACAAGTTTTCTGCATTATTAGAGTAACCACTGCTTTTACTTTTGTTGCAGTATATTTGCGTGCACAATTATGCACAAAGGGCATGACGGGCATAATAACAGGTGAAAAGAAAAGAGAAAACAATCGACGACTCTGTCACGATGTTCCATGCCATATGAGGAGTTAACAGCACACGATCGCAATCAGCATCAATGAGCTGATATCGTGCTACAATATGGCCAAAAAGTGCACTCGCGCCGTTTGATATCTGTTAGTTCAGCTTCTACGGAGCCACTCTTTTGAGAAGCGATGGTCCTGGGCGCGATACCCTCCCGAGGGGCCTAGTTCGCTGTGCTTTCCTCTCTTCAATGTTCTTTCCTACTGGCTGGCCTCTTTGCTGATATTGTGCCGAAGAGCAAGATTGGCTGTAATTCGCTCTTATGAAGATGCCTCGAGGAAGGGATTGTTTCGAATACGGGGGGCCAGGACACCAGAGCAAGCATTGTACATAAAGGAGATACTCTTTTTCAGCTTAACTCTTGCGCAATCACGATGTTGCCGTCTGGTGAAGAAATCCGCCTGATAGAAGACGAGGGATTACAAAAGGAGGATCTCCGCGCCGGCTTCGTGATTTCTACACGCTCTCGCCAGATATGTTGCACCATACAAATACATTTTGTTTGTATATTTTGTCGTCTGGCTATGTGACAAGATTGGTTAAGATTCTGTGTATCCTCCTATAGCATCGAAGCACACGTACCGAGCTCCGAATCAAATCCGGCAGCCTGAATGTCAGGCATGAGCTCGTGGCCACCCCAGTTATCAAGGCGAAACGAAGAAGGCGAGGTTTGCCGCATGGGTTTGAGTAAACACCTACCGATACAGTGACAGCACGTCTTGTCGAAATGGAAGATTCGTGTATGCACCGGCAGCCTATTGCACTCTTCAGAACCCGCAAAGGCACGATGCTTTCCGTGGAGATTCATTCGAAGGACGTGGACGACTGTCTGGGCCCATTTGAATGTGTTGCCGAATTGAACCACTGGGATGACGCCACACAACTGAGGAATGTGCATTTTAGCGGGCTGCGCCCGCTCGCGATATTAAAGCAGAGTAAACGCATTGGCATCTTGGAGCGAATTCCGCCACTGGATGCTCAAAGCGGAACTAGCGCCAACCGCAAAGAAGGAGCCAAGCGGACTCTTCATTCGCGCATTCAGCTGCTCAATAAGACCTTCACCATGTACATGGCAGATAAGGCACGCATTTTATAACAAGCGGAACCTGCCATGGCAGAGGACAGAAAGCTGCTTCACTTGATGTCTAGTGTAAAGGAACGATTTCTTGCTGTTCTTATGCGGAGCTCTCAAGAAACTATCGCCGAGTATCTGTTTGGGGTCATCATGACACTGAAGGCCCTTCACCCGCGAATTCAAGAGGCAAGAGAGCACAGCGTCAGCTCTCAATATGTTCGGAGCCTTTGGGGCGCGCACCCATTAAAGTCGTCAAATGGCTCGTTCTCTCGTGCAAAGTGCGGTGCATCTAGGGTGCGTCCCATTATGTGGGCAGTCTCAACCGGCAACGTCATTCATTCACGATGAGTTGCAAAAAGGCCTCCCACCTGCGTGCCATTTTTCTATTCGAGCACAGCACGCGCCATCGTTTATTCGGAAAGGACGACATAATTGCATGTAATTTTCTACAAGATACGCGACGCATGTAACCCGTTACTTGTCCAGGATGTGAAAAAGAAAAACATGGCAACTACCTGATGGTAGAGCACGAACTTACAAAAGGAAGCCAATGCAGGTTTTTCAAATGTAAGCTCCGCAGCTGAAGAAAAATGACTGGTGGTCCATATTTCGAAACCGAGACCAATGCATTACTGGGACGGTCGCTTCAAAATTTCGACTAATCGGGCCAATTAACAAATTGCAGGGTGTGGCAGAAATACACAACTTGAACTTACTGATCGCATTCTGATGGATTTTATTTCTTATGTAGCGTAATGCTACTATCACCTAGAGGACTTTTTTTTGTTAAATCACGCTATTCTTTCCGGCGGCGGTGGAAAAAAATTTGTCCTGTTTCTATGCCCAGTACGCAAACTGATCGCAATTAGACTACGCAACCACGAACCATGCCCGGCACAGGATGTTCGTACAGTTTACCGAAATTACAGGCCTTCCTTTTTAACAGCAGTCATTAAACTCCGACAAGGTAATACACGCCAAAAAAAATGGCAATGCTCAAGGTAAAACATTTGCGTCAGAGACACTCTAAAAGGATATCATTTCCAGAGATTAAGAGTCTGTATGTAAAAGCATATGTACGTTTCTAAGAGCAGTGAATACGCATTTAGTGATTCGTGAAGTTGCAAATAAGCTTAAAATTTACCAATAAAAATTTAGAACAGGTGCGTGCTTTAAATTTACGCTAGTATGGTTTTGCAGCGCGCGTCATTTCACTCAGCCTACCTTATAGGCGGAAGAAAGTGGACGTGTATGTATAGTGCGCAGTTTATGCCGCATATAAGACTGGCGGACTGTGACGTTGTGTGCTCCCTCTCTCTTTATTTATTTATTTATTTATTTATTTATTTAGTACCCACAGCGCCCATACAAGCATTACAGGGGGGGGGGGGGGTACAGAAAAAGAACAAGCATGAAAATCACAGGTTTACATAATTTATGCAAAAAAATTTCTCTTTCTCTTTCTTTACTCTTCTAACTCATCCCTTCCTCAGTTACCTCATTCCTTTTCCCCTGTGTAGGGTAGCATACCGGTTATTCTAAACTGGTTAACATCCCTGCCTTCCCTCTCTCTTGTTTTCCTTCCTCATGCTGCCTGGAATTTTTCGGGAGCGTTCGTCTTTCCTTAAATTTGTCGATTTCAAGGAAACTTGAAGTGTGATGCCAAAGACTCTCCTCATTTTTCAGTATTATTATTCACCTACCTCGTCGCTTCGCTCGGAACCCCGCTACTGCCGAGATCAGCAACGCGGGAGAACGGATGATGAGCAATGAATCGAATTGGTCGAAGGGAATTCTCAGATGACACGGTTTCGGTTTTTGCACTATCACAAAAAATAAAAGAATAAACCACGATTTATCAAATGTTTGCTGGCATTTATTTTTATGATAAAAAATGCCATGTTTGAACGCATGAGCTTCCCGAAAAAGGCTGACTCCAGCGCTCGCTCAAAATTGGCCATGTATAGGAATGAATGCGTGTTTATCCTTACGCCGCTTTTGACGCGAAGTAAACACTTCAAAAAGTATGCTTCACTGGCACAACGTTTGTGTATAAAAAGTCCTCACACCGCACGTACGGGCGAGATTTTCGACAGTCGGACTCAAAGGACCAGCCTTTTGGAAACGAGATTTTATCCCCCCCTATCGCCGCCGTGCACGTTTTATTCACTGATAGAGAAGGCCAGGAAGGACCGTTTTTTTTACGCCTACCTTGTTGCCGAAACACATCTGCACGTCGTTGAAATCGTGGGCTTCTTTTCGAATAGGCCACGAGACGTCAAAGTATGAAACACTTATTTGTATTTTTGGTTCGATACCTCGTTATATACTTCTCTGTGTGTTTTTTTTTTAAATGAAGTTTGAAAGCGATGTTTACGGAAATGGAGCCATAGGGCGCCAGAGCAAGAACTGCTTATTTCTTAACTGTTGTATATCCTCGCAAAAGCGCTACAACAGGGACACCATTGAAGGAATGCTGAGATATACACATTGAAAGTCGGAAAAAAAAAAGAAAAAAAAGAAAGAAAAGAAAAAAAGAAAGAAGGAAAGAGATTAGATGTGCGTGTCGCATAGGTTCAAACACGCACGGGTCCGGCCGTCTAAACTGCACAGGAAAAACGGCTAGTCTAAAGAAAGGGAGCAGAACATTGCCGACCCGTGTGCAGACACACAAATAGGCGCAGAATAAGCTAAGATTCATTACGATGTTCTGTCAAAATAATTTCGCAACTAAAACGGGGCTGCATGTGACGCAGGGATGGCGACATGTTAATGGCACACTGTGTTTTTGCGCAGCAGCGCACCGAAGGCACCCCACTTTGAAGCTGTTGATTTTACTGTCGGCCTGGTCTAGGGGAGAAACCATTTCCTCTGAGTACTCCTTTCGTTTCGCCTCGCGAAGGAAAGCTTACTCTGATTTCACGCAAGCGCCAAATCGATTCGTCGCTGATATCACTAGGCGAAGCGCCGCGTCTAGCTCGGCTGGCTCCCATTACGTTTGCCTGACAGCAGCCAAGGGAAAAAAAATGCAATCAGTTTCGACACGTTTTCTTACAAAATCACAGCTATTCTTTTAGCATTTCGCCTCCGTGCACTACTCTTTCGCAAAACATTGCAGCCGCAAAAATTTATGAGAATTGCGTGGTTCCCAAAGAATCTAACAATCTGGATTTGTTTCTTGGGCGAAAAAAATATTAATGGCTTGTGCAAGGACGACATCAGAATGTGCAACATTACATCAAAATTCGATCCAGTTTACGACAAGATGGCTTGAGAGCAAAAGTTCGCCGCAAGCCATCCTTTTTTTTCTTGTTAACGCATAGCATTAACGCGATAACGTTAAAAAGCTCGTTTCGCAGAAATTCCGTCGTCGGCGTCGGTGTCTGTGTCCGTGTAGGCGTCGTTGGTTGTGAGCGAAAAATCAGCGTTGTCTGTGACCGAAAACTCGAGAAGGATGCAAATAAAATAAACCATAAAAATCTTCGGTTTGAGTGAGAATCGAACCCAGGCCGTCTGTGTGCAGCTGTTTTACCACAGAGCCACGCCATTGCTTGAAACTGCTACGAGAAAAAAAAAAAAACCACTATATGAATGTCATGTAGTGGGAGGAGTTTCCTTAACGCATGTAATATTGCGTGGAAGAAGCGCAGAATCGCGCCAGGCATCAAAACATGTGAACTGAGCAACGAGTGGGTGTTTTAAAGGCCCACCTATCTCAAAGAGCTCAGACATAGTTAATCATCATCATCAGCAAAAGTACCAGCAAAGTGAGCAGCTGCGTAGGTTCGCGTGTTGGCTTACGGACGCGTAGTGGGCCCTTCACTGATTCGCAAAAGGAAGAATTATGGCGTAGTGGGCACTGCGCAACTGTACTTGCAGTAGGCATTCTAGTTGATTATTATTATTATTATTATTATTATTATTATTATTATTATTATTATTATTATTATTATTATTATTATTATTATTATTATTATTATTATTATTATTATTATAATAGTTGAAAGTGCCAACGTTACGCGCACAGGCGTTCGTTTCCTTGCGGCTCGATTGAGTCATGCACCGAGAACCGAAGCCAGGCTAGCAGTTGAGACAGGTGATGCGCACGGGGCCCGATTACGCTATAGCGTTCTACTCTTGAAGGCGAAGCTCAAGCGTCCTCCCAAGCTTTTAGGCGACGTTGGCGCTTGGCGATTAACGCTGTTTAATGATAAGTAGAGCTGAAGCATATTACTGAATTTGTGTTAGAACGTTTGGTGAGTTACAAACTTAGTTGAGAAAAAAAAAACTATCAGTTTGAATGCAGTGGTGATTGCTCTAATGCGAGTGCCCTGACTAGCCCAAATGATCGCGGGCTTGTTTTCTTGCTCCCGAAGGTAGCAGTAAAAATTGAGAGCACTGTAAAATTATTTATACGGTACAGAACACCCCTAACGCTCGAAAACAAGTTCAAACTTTTCCGCAGACCATGACAGGTGTTTCTTTGGAGCGTAAATTTGCACACTTGTGGGACGCGTTAAGTGTCACGTGCACGTATACAAGTACTGCGTACGTATACTGTGTCGCGCTAAGCGAGCCTTACGCTAACAATCCCGTATATGGCGTTATAGGCTTAAGCTAATACGGAGTATATAGCAAAGCGTAAAAAAAAAATGTTCTCACCTGGTATTGTGTTGTCGAGGAATATTCCCAAGAACCCACCAACAAACATGCTCGTACTAAGAAGAATCACGATTGTCTGGTCCAGCACATCATAGCCTGAAACGTGGAGAAACAAACATTTGAGTAGATGCACAAACGGCAATTGTATTCTTTTAGACCTACAAGCAGGATTAGTGGTATCGCGACAAGTATAGTGTGCATACATGAGTATCGTGTATCGTCATTGCACAAAGCGATAAAGAAAAAAAATGTCCTCAACGCGTTGATAGTGGTTATAGAGACGACCGAGGCTTGGAGGTCGTTCCAGATTGTGCTTGTTTTTGGGACTAACGAATCGAAATTGATGTTGTTGTGACCCGTTGGCACATGAAACTAAGACAGATGGTCACTGCTGAATAAGATATATGGTGGGGGGCAGAAAATGAAGCACACATACCGCCTTGGGATAAAGTGATAATATACGCTACACTGAAACGTTAGACAGGCTAAGATTTGCTTTCATTTGACTAGAGCTAACAGTGCGAAAATAAGTGCGCAAGCTAAAACGAGTGGCTTAAGGTTTGGAATGACTTCCCTGGCTAAAAATGTGCTACCTAATATTTGGCTCCAGACACCTTCTCCGTGCTCTAGTTTGAATCATACCGTGGGGTTTTTATATAACGCTAGCTTAATATTAGTGGCCAAAATTCCACTTAATTGCACACCTTAATGTCTACAGTCAAAGACAAGAAAGGTTATTAGAGATATATGAGCCGGCCGAAATACTTGTCAGAATTAATTTGCTTTTTAATCAAGCAATTTAGGGTGACGTAACGGGTATGAGACTATTGTCTGTCGTATCTCGCGGTTTGCTACGCTGCAATAGTTATCGGAAGTTTGCCAAATTCGATCCCTAGGCTTCTTTTAAAATACAGTGTACTAGCAGACTTCGTCAAAATCAATAACGTCATGGCGAGCCGGTAGCAAAATTTCTAAACAACGACTACGTGTGGTACATCATGCATGATACATCATGCATCATGCAAATTAAAGCATAACTAGATTATGAGGTGGTGCAATAGAAAAGCTACAGATGTTTAGCCCTGTAACCCAATAGTTGATGGTGCCACTTAGGGCTACACTTCCATTTCCCAAATGCAGTGTAGCCAACCGTACACAGTGCTGGTTAACCTCGCTGCATTTCTTTTATCCTCCTCCTTGGTTTGGGGCTACACTAAGGTATACGGCAACACGGTTGTTTAGTGTCAAGCTGCCCGAAGACAGCTTTTTTCTACAATCCCCCCCCATCTGTACTTCCTGAAGATGTGAAATAAACAATTTCATTTCATTTCGTATCGAGGAGCATTACGGCTATTTGATATACACTAAGCAGAAAAATGCACGAAAAAAAGAGATACAATAAAAAAAAAGAGTAGGAACAGCAACACTTAAGGCGCGCCACTGTGATGTTGGCATCAGAAATATATTGACTAGCACCTGTCTTAATGGCATCAGGATTGCGACTGGTCCAATGCGACACCATAAGGCCGAAGAATAGCGATGATCCTAGCACGAAGAGGTTCCTGGACGAGTTGAGGTCGACGCACTGCGCGCTCGACAGACCGACGGCGGCAATCATGGCGAACATGACGCAGAACACGCCACCAATGATGGGGTCTGGGATGGTGGCGAACAGGGCGCCTATCTTCCCCACAACACCGAAGCCGATCATGAAGACGGCCGCCCACTGCACCACCGATCGACAGGCCACCTGGAACAACACAGGCGAAAAGGTTCTTAAGCCTCACGTGTTCTATCCATGAGGACATTGGTAGCACCCTGCCGGGACAGCTATGTTTTCGCGGCAACGGAAGATGTAATTTATTTCATCTTTAGAACTCGACATGCGCAATTGATCTCAGCTGTAGAAATAATGGTGTGGTTAAAATGAATGGCAGTAGAATTGAGTGCTTGGGCGAACTTGATACTATTCATGGCGAAATTTCAGTGCGCGCAGTGGATAGACACAATGTAGAGGACAAAAGAAAAGACGCTTATCTCTCAACCGTTCATTTTTGGAAAAAGACGCACTTACGTACCAGCAATACGCATTAAGCATGTGGAAAACGAGTACTGAATTTTAACAAAAACCGAAAACCAAGACAAAATGACAAAGGATTCGCATTTTTGAATTCGGCATGAAGTCTTGTTTTGCGTTTGTTAAAATTCAATGCTCGTTTTGCAGGTGCTTAATGCATATAACTGGTATTTGTCGTTTCCTAAAAGACGTGCTTTTTTGTCCCCTTCATCGTGCCTGTCACCATGAGGCTTGGAGGATGTCAGTTTCTATCTATCTATCTATCTATCTATCTATCTATCTATCTATCTATCTATCTATCTATCTATCTATCTATCTATCTATCTATCTATCTATCTATCTATCTATCTATCTATCTATCTATCTATCTATCTATCTATCTATCTCTCTCTCTCTCTCTCTCTATATATATATATATATATATAGATATATATATATATATATATATATATATAAAGGAAGGAATTGTAAACTTAAGGGCTCGTTTGCTTTGTTAAACATAGTATTAATGAGAACCAACAGACAAAGATATATATATATATATATATATATATATATATATATATATATATATATATATATATATATATATATATATATATATATATATATCGGTTTCCATGCCGAATAGTGTGAAGTGCGTGGGGACAAAAACAGCGTCGAGGGTCCCATTGTTGATGGCGAGATGAAACGCCAGCAATGGTTGAAGCCCACATATAAAAGCGTTGGGTGAAATAAAAGTTATGCACCTACTACTTCTTTTGACATTCAATGACAATGAATATCTCCAAAAGTACATTAGACTCGCCACCCACCTTCGTGACGGCAATGATGCTGATGTTCGTGGAGTACGAGGTGAGTCCGCATCCGCCACCCCAGATGCCGGCAACGATGCAGCCCAGTCCTTCCATCCAGATGCCGCGATTGATGGCATGCGTCGGTGGAGTTGGCACTTGTGATAGTCTTGCGCAAGCGTAGTAGTCACCCACGGACTCCACTACTGAGGAAAGGATAGCCGACAGCATGCCGAGCACCACTCCTATTGACACCCTGGGCATACCGAATTGGCCTGCGAGATAGAACACGTTCGTTTGCTATGTGCACAATGCAACCACCGCTATACTGCTGTACAAGATATTTGGACGCTATAGGGGAGCATTGAAAGCAGTGACACCCACGATAGCCTGCTACAGCAGTGGCAGTGAATTCCGCTGCATCCTGTGAAGCATATTAACTTCGATGGAACACGTGCGGCCGAAGCAATCTTCAGTCAGTGTAGAATAAGTTCTATGCTTTTCCGAAGCAAATTTCTCAGCTTTCCTTAAATGCAAAAAGCCGAGTTACGCGTCATTTGCTTCCTCTTTAAAGCTACTGGCGTTTTCTCTGCACGTGTACGTCTACACTCCCACACAATCAAGTTTGGGATGCCCACGCGTTATTTTTCTGCTATCCAGATATTTCGAAAACCTCCAAATATTGTGGAAGCGTGTCTAGTTCAGTGCTGCAATACCACTCGGTTGTGTGAAATAGCACTTTGCACACGACTACTGTTGGCAAGAAAAAGATAGACAGGACAGCCACTACCGATGGGACAAAGCGAAGGCGGCAGAAGGTATAGCCCGACGGCCACGGCCGTTCAAAAACTGGATGGAATTATCTCAGCAATTTAGGTATGGAGCCAACGTCGTTTTCCTGAAAGTGGTCGAGCTGTTTGCCGACTAAGGGCATCTGGTCGGCCAGCAGCGTCGAACAGGCGTAGTTGTGCCCGATGAGACTGTCGACATCGAGCTCTACAAGAGGCCTAAGCAATCACCAGCAACGGCAAAAGCACCGCCAACGCTTTTCTGCCGGCCATTCTCCACTCGACTTCGGGTGACGTTTACTTTCTCTATTTAATTCACGCAGGCGTTAACTTTTTTCACTCCGCCCCTAGAAAGCGAAAACTTTGGAGACGTCAGCGAGGGCAGTTTTTAACGCGAGTTTCGAAAGACCGATGTCATTTGTTGGCACGTTCTTCCAAATGCAAGGACGTCTGTTGCATGGGAGGCATTTGCATATATGTTAACCTCAGTAAGACATGCGTGGCGCGTAATTGGTATGAGCACGTAGAGTACATATATGCGCTACATGCTTGATTATAGCCGAACGCACAGCTTAGACAGGAACAGGCACCCAACCGTGCTCATCAATGGTTTACCTCTTTGGCTTTCATTTATGCTTCTTCCCTTCATACTTTTACACATTTCTTCTTAATAAAAACAAAAAAAACAAAAAAAAAGAGAAGAGTTCAATTACTCCTCCTTCCCTCTGCTTTAGAGAACCGATGTATAATTTTTCAGATTTTGGGCACGCAAAATCAGAACTTAATTAAAGAGAATGTAAAGTAAGACAGTGGAAGAGAACGAATCGAGAAGACGATAACTTTTTCCATTTCTGTGGCGCCATTTTTGAAATGAATCAATACCAACTCGCCACACTGTCTATTCTTTTTCGTGATCCCCAAATGCAAATGTGCGTAAATCTATATAACGGAAAGTATGGAACGACAGCCTTGCTCACCGGGGTACGGCACTCGTATCCACGGGCTTTTCTCGATGATACTGGAGCGGAGGTCAGTTCGAGCGGGATCACCGGCAGGCAGGTACTCCGTTTCGGTCATCAGGTAGCAGGCTCCCCAGGAGATAAGGATTGCTAGCAGAATCTGAAAGGAGGCACTACGCTTAGGCACCGAGACCATGTTACTTGCATTTTTTGCTTTTCTGACGGCTGACTATTAAAAAAGGAAAGAACAACAATATGCACCCATCGTTGCACATGTGAATGCATGGCTGCTTTTTAGTAGCTGACATGAACTATGCTTTTGGAGTCATGAGCACCGCAAAATACAATGTATTAAGGTTACCGTAGGTTTCATAAACTATGTGTGTATGATTGAAGATGAAAAGCAGCTGAAGCATAACGGATACATGAAAACAAGGTGACAGGACAAAAGCTTTGGTGCTGAATCATGTAACACCTTGCCCAACTCACGAAATATGTGGTGCGGAATGTCTGCGATCCTTAATGCGCTAGTTGAAACAAATTACTTGTTCCATTTATGTACTGAGTGGTCAGACTGAACGAAACTCTGATACGACAGCCAATTTAGTACTTCCTGACACGTCATAGTCATGAAGTATTGCTGGTCGAATGCAGGGCGCATGCCTGGCGATCATGACTGAACGGTGTGGTGCCGCTCGACCAGAAGTCGAGTCAGTTCGGCAGCCCTTGCGAGCGAGCGCAGGTGGTCGAGCCGGGCAGTGTTTTGAGGACACTGCAATGCAAAAACCTACCCCAGTGAGTTTTTTGGGGATGGCGGAGTATGGGCCGCAAGGACACGGCGGAAAGCTTCGAGTGCAGTAAGAACCACGAAAAATAGAGGAACATCTCCATAATATATGGCTGCGGCTGCCCCTATTTGTTCATAGAGCGAGAGAAAGTTGAGCTAATTGGTAAGGATTCATCATAAAATATATGTAAGCGTACAAACACGGGCACAGCAGAAGAGGAAAAGACGGCCGGCGTTTGTGCTGTCCTGGTCTCTTGTGCTGCGTCCGTGTTTGCTCGCTCTCTCTTCTTTTATGATAGTTCATAAGTCATTTCATACGCATTGCAGCCAAGAAGGCATTGCGTGGAAAATAATCGCGATGAAATGTCGTTTAGTACAGGACATATTCGATATCTTTCCTAAAAACTGTTTAAGAAGACTAAACGAAAAGCACGTTCAGAATTTTCATCCAACATTAAATGTTGTGTAAAAATATGGATAATGCACTCTTTAACCGAGACATGCAGTCGCTAACAAGAGTTCGGGGATCACGGAACCAGCCAAGAATAAGAATTTATTCTATAGTGCAGTTACACAGCGCATACATTGCATTGAATTGGTCGGACACGCTCACTTAGACTGGGCCACTTGATTTCAACGAATATACGAAAGATATATATATATATATATATATATATATATATATATATATATATATATATATATAAGTTCTTTGCGGCACCAACTGGTCTCCAAACTTTTTTTGTGACTTAACATAAAGGTCGCGAATACAAATGCAACTTCATGTGACATTTTCACCCACAAGAACGGAGATGTTTCAGAAATATGCGGCTCCAATTAACCATGTTACTGCTATCATTCCATCGAGTTTTTAAGACCGTGTGCAGAATTAAGCAAACCATATTTATCTGCGAGAAGAACGATTTTTTCGATAAAAAGTGTTCACTATTTCCGAGCTGCTCGTTTTTCAGCGAAGAGTTAACGGAAAAAAAAGCAGGAACGTGGCTCACACAGCTCCGACTGGTAACTATTTATTCGCGTATTTAGAGTTTTCCGCCATCGACGTCTCCAGCTTTTGATGAAAGTCACGCTACTGCCACCTTACACTGCATTTCCGCGTGCACGTCTGGCAGTATGTGCTCATTGGTATGACGGTGGAAACACGAAACTGCCTTTCCGAAGCAAACGTTTTGTAAAGTAGCGCGCGGAATCGAGGAGAGCTTGCTAGTTTTGGACATTTTATGAGTATCTCAGATCTCTCAGGGGCCAATAACATGCTTTTTGAAAACTTGGTCTCGAATGTTGTCAGCTGAGAGAAACTTTCGGTCGCCAGTTTACAGAGCACCAATTTACTGAGCACAATTTGTGTCTGCATCAAAAAATATCCTAACAGTAGTTGAAGAACATCCCTATCACAAATTATCTTATGACACATGTGCCTCGTATGCAATAATCTCGCATCAACACAGATAAATCATATGTGTTGTCGTATCATCACACGAGGTTATTCGATATGTGTCATACGAGTAATATGAGATTTTTCGATAGGGATATTAATCGTAATGTACAAGCTTAGGTAATTTGAGAAAGCCAGACTCATAGAAAAACACGAAAACTTCTAATTCATTCGCCTAAGACGACTCGAAGGTGACAGCCATCTTCCTCTTTTTCTACTCAGTCGATGTGTCGATCCTCCCCCTCCGAAAGCTTTCTGCACTTATAGTACGGTTTTGCACTGCCTCCATTATCAAAGGCATTGCAAGCTTGCTGCACCTTACCTGGTTTAGCACTGCCTCCTTTGAAACAGGGAGGGTGCCATGTGATGACGTCATCATGTGACGTCAAGTTATATGACATCATAATGACGTAAGCTTGACGTCATAATGTTACAAATTTTGGCGATCTCTGACGTCACGGTGAGGTCTTACAGTGACGTCCTCATGTGATTGCTTTTTTTGCAGCACTCGTAATGACATAGTGAATTATATGGGGCAGCGCTAGAACGAAGACAAAGACGAGAAAAGACAGGACATGCGCTGTCTTTTCTCGTCCTTGTCTTCGTTCTAGCGCTGCCCCATATAATTCACTATGAACCCTAACCAACTAGCCCGCCTTTCCGTTATTCTGCAATGCATCTCGTAATGACGCCGATGACGCGGGACGCCGACGGTCACTTATCGTATTTGATGAGGCATCTAAGGCTTTCGCCTTAAGAAAAGATAAGCATATGTTTTTATTGCATTCAATCGTGCATTCTTCTTCTAAGAGATGCCGAAGAACCAGCTACGCGTATAGGCCTTGTCATGGACAGTAATGGCGCTCCAGAAGGGTCATTAATGACGATTCAGAGGCTTCTGCAAGTGGCACTTACTCTCTGAAAATGTCAGATGACAGTACTTGTCATCTATATAGTCTAAGCTTCATGTATGTCTTGAGTTTGACCTGACCTTGTCTCATTACGTTAGCGGCTTCGTGGGCCTTCGAGTGGACGTACCCCGTTTTTTCTTACGTGCCCCGAGTTCACTACAGTGCAACCGGACTCGGTGTTTCTGTGCGCTCTATTCACCAGAATAATTTTTAAACCACCTGTTTGACTGATATACGTATTTGAACTACCCGTAAGAGCAGTGTGGTTTTCTGTGGATTTTAACAGCGGAGCTGTTTAAGGAGGCTGTAATCTATTCAACACGAACAAAAATTTCCGTGCCGCGCTGACGCCACCGCGCGTTGCCTAGCAATCGGTTGCACCAGTGCGCCTGCTTCGCTTGACCATACACTTCTCCGCCACCAGCCCGCTTACCTCAACACTGCGTGCAACCCCTCGGTCGCGCCAGACGTGACGTCATGGCCAACTGCGCATGCGCTCTAGCCTTCGTTCTGTATAAAGCTGGCGCGTGATGGTGGCGCGTGGAGCCAGACGCAGACATGGGGAAAGCGAACAAAGTTCGGACTACCGATGGGGAAGCCGCTTACCGGGAATCGCGGCGCGCTGCCAAGCGAGTCTTCTGGACTCGACTCGTTTAATGTAGTCCGCCACGTAGTGCGCCCGAAACAGCGGCAGGCGACTGTGCTGGACTCGACTGGAGCTTTGCATCACTTGGCACTACTTCGTATAACTTGGCATTACTTCGTATAAATTGGCATCACTTCGTATGGTAGGACTAGCTAGGAACCGACCAACTCCAATGTACCTTTGGCCTTGCGCCACTAGTGCAAGCTACGCCCGGCTTTTTTTATATTTGAGGCTTCTAGTATTTCCGATTTCTCTGTGCAAAGGCGTAGAATATAAGTGAGCTAACACCTCCTAGGCGTCCTATATTAACATGAATAATGACGACGGCAACAATATAAACTAATACCCCGACCACGCCAAGAGTGGTTTGTTTATTCATTTGATCTTCTCAAGATGCTTATGAAGCCGAAAGAGGGGCTGCTCCCGTTGCGGGACTTTCAATTGCGGTGAACACTTCAATTCGATGACCTCTAGCTAAAATGTGGAGTAGCAGTCTTTTGGCGGCACCGTGAAGGGATCATTAGACAGGTGGTAGCGCTGATTCTCTTAGTGAAATGACCTAAACCGCTGTTGAAATTCTGTGACTGGTTTTGACATATTGTGCATAGGTGGCGCTTGCTAACCTTTGCTTCACAATAGCAGCAAAAAGAAGCTTCGGGCCGGCAGGAAAGTTCTCTATGTTCCCCCATATAAGCTTCGGCGTGAACAAGCGCAGGATCTCGTGGAACGCAAGTATGCCGCTCACAATCCGTGATGAGATGATCCTTTAGGGGCAGGGCTCAAGCTCGAAGCCGCGGGTTCGATTGCCGACCACAGAGGCCGCATTTCGATGCGGGCGAAATGCAAAAAAACACCCGTGTGCTTACATTTAGGAGCATGTTAAAAAACCCGGGGTGGTCTAAATTGATTCGGAGTCTCCCACAGCAGCGTTCCTCGTAATCATATCGTGATTTTGGCACGTGAAACCCCAGAAAATTATGATTGTTATTGCAATTTCGTTTATTATTATCATTTTTATTATTTAGTGCAGGGGCTTTGTGTAGTTCATTAAGATCACCTGTAATATCCGTAACGTATGCTACGTTCCGTAACATGTACAGTAGCTCCACAATGCTTCTTCGTTCGCCTTTAAGAAATATTGCCAGGTACGGCTGCTGACTCGATATTTTCGTGAAGCATCTCAAAACCTACCACCACAACTGAAATCTGGCAAAAACAGCTGTGCTGCATTATCTCAGAGGATTTCTTTTTGTTTGTATTTGCACTGTGCAACAAAACATAGATGGCATCATATTGCATTTCATCACTCACACACATGCATACTGTGCCAAATGGCACATACCGTTTCCGTCTATATACCGTAGTGGAAAACGGAATTGAGAAGAGCATTAATGAGCATGAATTTTCAAAAGCCACGAGATATGCCAAAATATTTTTTTCTTGCTTCTGCAACGAGAAAATGGTTGCAAGAAAAATATAGCAGTCACTGTTGTTCATGATCCGAGCTTGCGTGCACCGCGAAATCTATTTCATGTCTAGATTTCATACTGCTCGAGGGATGGCAGCGCTTTTTTTATATTTAGTGCACGTAACTATAAGGTTACTCTAACTGTGTCACATTCTCCACTGGTCCTCTTACACCCGCTATAAAAAATGTTAATCGGTATGTGCCAAATATGGGACGCCATGCAATAGAGGGCTAATGATGCCACCGTGGAGCGTTACAAAGCGATTCAACACGTTCCCATGGCTTAACCAATGGACATCAGTTTAATACGGGACACCCGCGTGGCCGCTTTCTACCTTCTCCACTCTTGAAATCTTCTATGATTTAAGCGGTGAGAACGTATGAAGCTGACTATTGATCTCGCAATCCTTGTAACATGCCCGAATTTCGCAGCCTTGACACATTGCTTTTTCTAGAGCAGCACGCAGTGTCACTCCTTAAATCCTGCTCGTACTTATGTCTTAACACGAAGTCTCCATTTCTCTTTCCAAACATAGCAGGGGCTCATTTGTTTAGAGAGCTGCTAGCTTTTCACACAGTAGGCTGAGTTTCTCGACGGTTTTTTTTTATTTCCTTCTCATCTCTCTCGATGTTGTTCGTGTGTGTATTGAACACAGCTTTACAAGTTCCTCTGTAAGGTTGTAGTTTTAATCCACCCCTCCAATGAAATCAACCTCAGCTGTGTATTTCATCATGTGCACTCTGCCAAATCTAGGGATTAGCACCGACGAAGTTCCCGTAACGCGCCTACAGCAGTTTTGTTCAGCCGCCTGTATCATGAAAGCATTTCTGGACCGTCATTCTTGAATAGCTCAAATTGCGAAAGGTCACATTCTTGTGCAGGAACAGCTTTTCTGAAGTGATCATAAGGCGCTTTCTTATGACGTCGTCATCATTGAACGGGCGATCAGAACGCGGTATACGCTGGGATATTCGGAAGGACGCTCTCTTACTGCCCCTCTTAGTCTTCAGTTTTGTAGAAGTATCTTGGTAAAAAGACAGGGTGTGCGAACACGGACACAAGAGAGTAGTCAAGACACCACATACACATTCGGCGTTTGTGATCTCTTGATTTCTCTCTTGTGTGCGCGTTTGCAAGCCCTGTCTTTTTAACATGAATACCTGCAAAGTCAGCTCTATCCAATTCGAAGTATCTTGTTGTGCTAGCAACAGTTCGCTGTAAATCCGCGGCATTCATTTTCCTACCAGCGTCGAAGAGAGCATCGTCTTCACGAGCGGGCTTTGTCTCATAGCCTATCGCTACTACTGCTCGGACAAATGCCCAATTACGTTAACTATTGTAAGCAAAAAGTGCATCTGTTCTATTCTGCACAGCCATACCAAGTCGAATAGCAGAGGGATGAAGAAATTAATACTGAGCAGTGGGAGGCAGCTTTCGAAGCTCCTGCCCTGACGTGCATTCCAATATCAACAAGAGAGCTGAATAGGCCCAGGCTCAGGGCTTCGTGTCCACCTAACCACAAGGCCACCCACCTTAATACCTTGGGGTGCGTGTGCGGGTGCGTGTGCGTGTGTGCGTGTGTGTGTGTGTGTGTGCGTGTGCGTGTGTGCGTGTGCGTGTGTGTGTGTGGGTGTGTGTGTGTGTGCGTGCATGTCGCGTGCGTGCGTGCGTGTGTGTGTACGATGAGAAATAGTTGAGTACTTTAAAAAGGCGAGTCGCTTACTTCCCACGCTATCGACTACGGCGGCATGGGTAAAATATATGAAACCCTATAGCCACAAAGGGCAAGCTTAACCCTCCTGGCGGCTTCCAATATTTAGAATTTTTTTTTTTGCTTCGGGCGCGATATTGGTCTCGGTGACATCTGTCCTTCAAACGTCCATTTTACGGGTTGCCAAGATCGCTTAAATTTATCGTGTAGGAACGTTCATTTTGTTTAGGTCGATGCACACATGCATATATATGTTTTTGAACGGGTTATTATTTCGCCCCGTTTCTCACTTTGTTCCTGGCATTCCTCTCATGGATGGGGCTATATGAGTGACACGCGATTGTGCGTGGAACACGAAGGGGCTTATGAATGCCACTCTGGCGCTGTCATTTTAAGCGTGGATGTCTCGTTCAGAAGTGACGCAGCAATCGACCTACTGGTCCCGAGAAGCTTGAAAGGCTCTTCTCGATATGACAAAATACATTTTCACCCTCCTTGGAGAAACAGACCAAAAAAAAAAAAACAAATCGCGAGCGATTATTTAAAGTAAAAACAAGGAAGCGAAAATCGACAGGAGGAGGAGGAGGGATAGAGAGAGAGAGAGAGAGAGAGGCACGAAGAAGGAGGTCTGGTTGAACTCAGCATACATAAAAGATTTATAACGTTGTTGTTCTTGTTGTTGCTGTCATTCCGCGTTTCGGCGTTTTGTGCTTTGCAAGGAACCGAGCAGGCCATATCCACCACACCGAGAAAATACTGTTCTTCAAGCGGTCTTTCGTACACGGGAAGAAAAAAAAAAGAAAAGAAAAGAAAAATGGAGAAGAATAAAGAGAGGAAAGCTTCTGACACGCTTCAGAGTCTGAAACATTTTCGTCGTCCTCGTTCCCTGGCGAAAACCACTTGCAGGGAAATTGTTCCAACGCTCACTGGACGTGATGTTATAGCCGGGAGTCCCACATTTTTTCGAACAAAGGAAACAACAAGGGAGGAGAGAATGTCTCTAAGGTGCGGTGAGGGTCCGCCTGTGCCGGCGCCGATTTTTAATATCCGCTCCACAAACACGAACGTTTCTTTATTAGTCGATTTTGTGGCGTCATTCCTTACATAAATCATGCTTTATAACTTTGAAATTCCCGATTCGGCTCTGGCAACTCCTCACGCGTGGCAGAAACAACTGTTAGCGTATATATGGACCTGCTGCTCTGGTTTTCTTCCCTTTAACCTTCCGTAGGTTTTTTTTTGCATTTGTTATCTGGGTTCCGCGGTGGTTTTCTTTCGCATCATCTGGTGCGGGGTTCCAAACAGTGGCGGCAGAATTCGTAGATATTATGATTTCTGGGTTATAGCCTACCGACTGATGCGTTTTATTCTTGTTTTTTTTTTCTTTCATTTTTTATGCGATTTGAGCCGCAATATGGGTAGATACAGAGCATTTTAGTCGGACATGACACCCCATCGCATGTTATACCAGACTTGTATTTCAAGTATGCGATCATAGCCTTCTGGGTTCTCCAAAATAAGCTGCCAGAGAATCAGAAAATATTTCTTACTGCTTTTACAATGCCTTTGCTTGCACAAATGGCATCGAGGATGTTTACAAAGCATAAAGAACATGCCATGTCGATTTACTTTCATGCAATCTGAACATCTATGCGATTATAGAGATATTGCTTTCCTTTGCCGTCACGCTTGAGATCATTCTGTACCATTCCCTTCCTCCTCATAACGCATTGTTTCCCTCGCGCCAAAAGGAATAAAGGCACATGAGTAGACAACATCGTCTATGTTGAAATCACCCACCTTTAGTTCGCGGAGGAAACCAAAGGTGGCCTTCCTTGTTTCTCTTTCTTTCTTTCTTTCTTTCTTTCTTTCTTTCTTTCTTTCTTTCTTTCTTTCTTTCTTTCTTTCTTTCTTTCTTTCTTTCTTTCTTTCTTTCTTTCTTTCTTTCTTTCTTTCTTTCTTTCTTTCTTTCTTTCTTTCTTTCTTTCTTTCTTTCTTTCTTTCTTTCTTTCTTTCTTTCTTTCCTTCTTTCTTTCTTTCTTTCCTTCTTTCTTTCCTTCACTTTCTTTCTTTCCTTCTTTCTTTCTTTCTTTCTTTTTTTTACGGTATTCCTTACTTGTTAAACCCTTTTAGCCGTGTTTGCTTTCTTCCTCTTCCACGTTCTCTACAATCTTCTACTTTCCTACTTTTACCTTAGTTTATTTCGCTTTCTACGCATTCATGTATTTCTCTTTTATTTTTATGTTTATTTCAGCTTTATAGCTTTTCTATTTCATGTTTTGTATCGTTTCTTGACTTTCATTTATTTTCGGTTATTTAACTTCCCGGCTGACATTCTTCCCTTCTACTATCTTTCCTTCCTTGTTGCATTTTTGTGCTACCCTATCATTTCATTCCTTTCTTTTTTGAACAAGCATATTCCTTTCTTTTTTGAGAGCCATATTACATAATGATCATGCCAATACTATATGTCTAGTTGAACCCGACTGCAAGTGAACAAGTGTTTGTTAGGAAAAAAAAAAACACAAAGAAGCACTGATTATTACTTCGTGGTGGTTCTGCATTATTTTTGTTTTCAGTTCAGTCTGAGAGGAAAAGAGACATACCGTTCTTATACATAAGTAAGTACACCGCTTACACGTAGACCCGCAGCAGCTAGTTGAAAAACTGCCCACGTTTGAAGTTTGCAGAAATTGAAAGGTTAATGTTTGAAGCTTGGAGAAGCTACGGTTCACTAAATAGGAACGGAGACACCTCGATGCGCTAAGTGAATCCCATGTGATTGCGAGAAGAACGTTCCGGCACTCTTAAAAGCCTTTAGCGAAAGCTGTCGCCAAAGAAAAAAAAAGCAGTATTTTTTCATGTCAATAAACACACACTGTTGCGTTTTAAAGAAGCATCCCGATATAGACACGCGTTGTTCGCAGCACTGCTCCGTTTGCAAGCAGGATATGTACTACAGGCGCACACAGAATAATTCGGAACGCCGGATAGGCGGCGGCGAAAAAAACACATGACCGTGAAACTAATCTGCACTTCGTGAGCTAATTGGGACGGGGCAGCACATCTATTTGTTTCAACGGTGCAAACGTGGTACCCCATGCGTGGCACCATTCGTCGCAAAAAGTGCCAGGTAAAGTTCAAGTGCAGTTCCTGAAGTTCGGGCACTGTTGTAATTTTCAGTGCACGGACGACACTGCCTGACAGTGATGAACAACCGGACATTTATACTGACTCCCCGGCATGTAAACGACGCCGAGGGAAACAATGGACGGAGTGTTGTAAATACACACTTGGTAGTTCTTCGGTTTTCGATTGGTCAGTTTGCGCTCACGCGCTCGGTCAGAAGTCAGCTGCCGTGGTGTAATAATTGACTTCTGGCAAATCGCGTGAGCGGAAAGAGAACGTTCGAGAACTGAACAAATACTGACAGTGCACATGATAGATCCCACGGTGAAATAAAGCGCAGCGATGGCGTCCCATAAACACGAGGGAACCGAGCATTCGAACATTGCCCTCGAGCGTATCACGAGGTGGGCGAAAAATGCGCTCGAGCTTGTATTCAAAGCTGTCTGTTAAGAGCCCTGAAAAATATCGAATAATCTAACTTTTTCTTTGCCTCACCAGCTTACAAAAGTGCGAGCGCACCGTTACACTGCTCAGTCGGTATACTGGCAACGAGCCACCCGCGTGCATCATTTTTCTTACGGGACGGCGGCGCGAATGTGACAAAAATACGCATTCGGAATACAATCACAGCGAACGCTATAGGCAACGCCAGCAACAAAAGGCGCGAGATACGAGTGTAAAAGCAAAAGGCTTGCACCACGTCGGCACATTTGCATTCGTTTCCAAAGGGTGTCTTGCCTCGGCTGCACTTCAAAGCTGGCGTTGCACAACCAGGCGCAAGCTTGGAAACGCGCAGCGAACTCGCGAAAAGTGCAGATGAATGGAACAGACCATGAGTGAACTGAGCCATGCAAGGGCGAAAAATACTGCGCGGCGCACCGGAATCAAGCCATCGCGCACACGTTGCTCTTATCAAGGAGTGTGATTTCCACTCGCAATCATCCGACCGCACGCGCGAATGGACACCCACGCCTCCGCAGCACATTATTTCGCGTGTCCGTGGGTCGTATTGAGATACGCCGCTTCGACATTCACACACGAGCTCAAATTGCAGCCTTTGAACTTCTTCACGTCTCTGCAACATACCCATCGAAACCCTACTTTATACGAGAATTGCTTCTCAAATGCTGACGCTTTATATGGATTCCTTTATCTCAAATTCGACCCAGATACTGGATGGGCTCTCGGTCGCAGAAAAGAGTACTGTCTAAGTAGGCGAGGAAGGGCGCATGCATTGCGCCAGCCATTTTGCTGTGATGGTTTGAATACTCAGTTATTTGCAAGCAACAGCGTGTTTTCACAGGAACAGCGTCTGTTTTCCTTAACGCTGCCACCAAATGCGCTACCCTAAAAGAAGGCAGATAACTCAGTGAGCGCCGTCGTTCTGGTTGGGTGTTTTCCTCTTCCAGCAGACCTTTTGGGCCAAAGTGCAGTACATACGCTAAAGAAAGCGAAGAAAAGTGAAACGGGCAGTGGTGATGAGAACGTTTATTGCGCGCACCACTAAAAAAAAATCAGTTTTTTTTTTAACAATTGCTAGGAGACTACTAACTAAAACGTCTTAAAGGAGTGACACTCACCTAAACTTTGAGAGAGGGTGCCAATAGAAGATTATTAATCCGGTTTTACATAGGGTCTGATGGTTTGTGGATTAGGTCTGCGTCATTAGGTCTGCGTCAAGTGAGATTACGTGCCTAAATTAGTTGTAAATATTTCACACGCGTCATGTGAATCGACAACCCGCAGCAGATGATATATCCACTGTGTCAGTTGATAACACTCCTTCGTTTAGATTCTTGTTCACAGGGCACCACTGTTCACAAGGCATGACACCGGGACGAACGCGTGATGCCAGACATATGGTTAGAGAAGGTGGCCGTTTAGCGGTGAGCACCAATTCATTTGGCTCCATGCTTGCAGCTTGCTAGGCTAATATATGTCGCAATATTTGGTTGGCTGCAAGCATATGGTGCTTGGCACTGTAAACCTCTGACTACTATAGTAAATGACGCCTACAGTGATGACAGACCATGGAGAACGTAAGAAACGCATCGTGCGAGTTCACTTTCGCATCTAAGCCTTGGTGTTTCATTCTTCCTGCAGTGCGCCTTTGTGTACCGGGAATTAGGGGGAAAAATTCAAAGCTGTCATCACCTGTCCTGAAACGGCTCTCTCTCTGCTTCTTTTTACGAGAGGTATGCGTTCGTCCAGAGCGGTTGTGGCAGCGAGAGCTGTTGCAGTCAGTTTTAAGAGCGACCCCCCAGCGGCTGCCGAACTTGCAGTTCTATGCGCTGCACTGTGGGTAGTCAATGACGAAGAACGTCAACGATCGTCGATGTTCAACGACTCAACGTCAGCCTTGCAATCTCTTGCTATCAGCCCTGCGGCATGGACCATGCGAAGAAATGGTGTTAGATATTAGATACCCTATCTATACCTCATTCGAGAAAGGGCACCTCGACCTCGTGAGAATCCAGAGATTGCCAAGTCCACTGCGGTGTGATCAGCAACGAACACGCCGATAATGCTGCTCGGTCAGCTCTTCAAGGTGACTATTGGTGAATTCCATTGGGAGAACAGGAGCACTCTGAAGCACGATGAAAGTGCTTTTTTCAGAGCCGGCGTGTTTCAGTGGTCGAACAGGAGTAAGAACACTGTCATGTAGTGGTAGAGCGAGAGCGCTTTTGACACGCCGAGAGGAGCCAGGAGCAGTTTGTAGCGCTCTCGCCCTAAGAGTGGTGTGGGCGCTGTACGACGAGAGTCACGTGACTTTCAAATTTCACATTCTCCGTATTTGTTTTAATTTTGCTTTAAAACGCGGCGGCAATGGTAGCAACCATGTGTAGTTTGACACCACAGATGTTGGCCGTATTGGCGCCGTGTTGGCGACGAGTAAGGCCTGACCACACGTGCCCGTTGCAGCGCGTCAGCGCGTGGCTTGTTGACCCGGAGTCGCGCCCTCTCCCTATGGAGAGAGGGGGGCATGCAGCTTCGCCTAGCCGCGCACCCTCTCTCCCCACGCGTCAAAAAGCCACGCGCTGACGCGCTGCAACGGGCACGTGTGGTCAGGCCTGTAGCGGCGATGACGGCTACGAAGTGTACGCAGCTACGTTTGCTGGATGCGTCATTGCACAAACGTACTGTGTAACTGCGTATTAGGATAATGGCAACATGCGACTGACAGATTTCAAGCGTATTTTGCTGCTTCCCCATTGAGAATGTCGGGGCTTTGAATGTTTTGATCACATGGTATATTTCTCCCCACTCGTCACCCTCTCACATGCTCACCGGAAGCCTGCCGCATTCCTGTGGCAGATCGAGTGGCCCTGGTCTCAGTGCTCTGCCCCCACTCCTCCCTGCACGACGCCCCTACTCCTGTTCTCTCAATGGAAATCGCCATGTGAACATTATACGCGTACAAAGTCTGATGGTGCTAGTCAACTTCGAGTAATCGCGCCAAATAATACGCCCTTTACATGGAATACAGCGAATGGCCGAAACAATAGGCAACATCACCTGAACCCTTTACTAAGTATTCAGATGCCAACTGGATTCACCGAAAAGAGGCCAGGCACTCTGCTTTGTCGGTTACCGCTAAGAACTCCTTTGACGGAGTCATTCTCGTTTCTCATTAGAATGACTGACAATACGCTTTGTGACGACTGTAGTAGCGAGAAGACAATGCAACTCATCTTTTGCGACAGCCGTCTCTACAATGCGCAGAGACGATCACCCGCAATCGATCTAGCTCTCCTTGACCACAGACCCATGTCAGAAGCAGCCATCCTGGAATGCCGACTTGAACAGTCATCGCGGATGAAAGCGACGAAGGCACTGTTAAATTTTTGAACAGACTTTAGCTCGTGCAATAACACAGTTGAATAACTTTGAAACTCCCCCCATCCCTGTTGCCAGTGTAAAGTAGCATACCGGTTATTCTAAAGTGGTTAACACCCCTGCATTTTCTCTCTCTCCTGTTCCCTCCTACTGTGCGAGAGTATCATTACAGCTGGTAATTCGCCTATCGAGTTGTTTTCCTCATTTTCGTATTGGTACACAATAGAAGGAAGGAAGAAAAACAAGAGAGAAGGCGGGGAGGTTAACCAGGCACATGCCTGGTTGGCTACCCTACGCAGGGGGGAATGGGAAAGGGGAGTATAAAGATGAGGGAGAGATGGAGAGAGAGAGGCGGGAAGCGAAGGAAAGAAGGAAATGGTCAGTAAATGTGCTGACACGGATGTAGCGGTGGTACTATACAAAAGTCCAAGGGCATTCACATAGGCCCGTGGTCCTCAAAAAGCACAAAAGGTACACAATGCGCGAAAAGATGGGAAAGGACGTCGCATCAAAAGCCAACTTTGTGCACTAGACACGCGCATAAATAAGGTTGATAGGTGGGACTATATTTAGTGCATGCAGTTTGGTATTGGATTGGATTGGATAAAACTTTATTTGTGCCTGCAGTTGGGCGCTCGCGCGTCCCGACGGCGCCTACGTAGTCTTCGGGGTTGCCGTTACTCGGCGCGGGTTGGTAGAAAGTACGCGGCAAGACACGACGCTAAGTGCAGGACATCGGTCACTTGTCTGCTGTTTTTTTTTGCCTTTCACGCTGTTGTCTTACCTATGTTTTTTGTGGCAGAACAACTTTGACTAGGCATTCATGCATTTGGTCTCTGTCGTTCCCTCGCTCCATTTTTTAATACACATAATACATTTTTTATACGTTCACGCTACTTGACTCACATTGCGTTTAAACTAAATGCTTTCAAAAGTATATCAATGTAATCCCCGCGTTTGTTACGAGAATGTAACCAGCTTATGAATTTCTTATGAATTTTCGTAAGTAATTTATCATTGTTAATTAACATTCACATTATTGCATAAGCTCCAAATTCTCGACAGAATAGTTATGGAGCCTTTTTAGTGGGAAATATTCAATATCGTTCTTTCCGGATGACATATTAGCAGCCAACGTTAAACTTTTCTGATCCTGTGAAAAAAAAAAAAACAACAACAACAACTTACTCGCTATTCCCGGCCTTGCAAAAGTGCATGGGCAGCCATGCTGCTGGAAATCACCACTACACCTGATAAGGGCGGTATGTGGTGCTTTATGGCTTAAGAGTAACGGTGGCGACAATCGCGCCTTAGTCACTGCGGCACACCCTGATGGTTTCCATGACCACTTCCTCTACATTCGGCGCCATGACCAAAGACACATACGGTCTGTACATGCAGTACCGCGTAGTTGGCAGATTGTGGTCGTTGTAGCATAAAATCCAAAGTTGCCTTGGACAAGCGAAAAAAACCCAGTTCTTGTCTGGTTTAGCAATGTCAGTATTAAAGTGGCTGAGGAAACTTATATGCGGAGAGCGCTACGTGATTATCATGCCTTATCATCAACTGTGTGATTTGGATACTTGTTTTGTGCTTGTTCTTCATTGAAGCGAATGCTATGCTGCATGTTGTATGCGTGGTAACAAAGAATGTATGCACGTCTCGCTTTATTTGTTGAATGCTTTGTTTTAACAGTGGAGCTGTTTGAGGAGGCCTTTAGTCTGTGAGCTGCGAACAGAAAATGATAATAATCATGAACCGGTACGTGTTCTCTTTGTCCTCTTCTTCATATTCGCTCCCAAAACACGTGCGCCGATTTCTCCGGTGCGGGATGCAATTACTCTGATGAGCGAGACAACGAGTACAGACAGAGAGAGAGAAAGAGAGAAATAAAGATAGAGAACAAGAGAAATAGAGAGAACGAAAGGCAGAAAGAGAAAGAAGAGATAGAAAGAGAATCAAGAAAGAGAGCCAGAGAAAGAGATAGAAAAAACAGGAAGCGAGAAATACAGAGAGAGAGGGGGGGGAAGAAAGAGAAAGAAAATTGGAAGACCGAGAAATTGAAATGTATATATTTATATATAGAAAGAGAAATAAAGAGATAGAAATAAATAGAGAGAAAAAAAGACATACATTAGAAACAACGAGAACAGAGAAAAAGAGAGGAAGAAAGAAACAAAGAAAAAAAAAAGCTACCCTTCGCAAAACAGCAACATCCAGGACTACGTAGGTGCCCATCAGCTCCGTTGTCTCTTTAGCATTGCGCTTCCATGACGCTAACTTCTTTTTTTTTTTTTTTTGCGTGATGACGACAACGCGACAATTATACCAACATACTAGGGCAAACAGCTTCGCCGTGAAAAACTCGCCCATCATGGCGTTTTAACTGTTATGGCATAGCGTTTCCAAGCACGAGGACGCGGGTTCGATTCGCGGTCATGGCGGTGGCACTTCGATGTGGGCGAATACTGCATGACAGAGGTTGGCGCTTTGTTGGCATTCTTGCTGTTGACAAACAGCGTGAAGAGCGAATGAGTTGTGACGGTGGAGATTGATTTATCAGCTATTATTTTTGTGTGGTCTAGTCACGTTTCTGTTTGCGAGCAGCACCGAAGATTCGTTCGTATCATGTTTGAGAGCACTAATTACACTGCGCACAGGCGCCTATAGTTGTATGCTAATGTTTCAAAGCTCGCGCATTTCTTTTGCAGCCTGCGCAGTATACATCAGCACGGAAAGAAATTATCTGAACGTTTTACCATTAGGGTCTACAATGCCTAATTAAAAGTTCTGTTAAAACGATGCTATGAATGTTTGCTAATTAATTATATTCACTAACTTGATATTGACTAATTATGACTTGCTTGACAGTGAATATAATTAAGTTGCGTTTTATGTTTGTAACTTATACGTAATTTTTTCTGGCGTGACATGAGTTGGCTAAAGCGCCCTTTATGCCAGCGCGTACATCTAATATCGTATGCTGACTGCCAAACTCTTGGGGTTTCCAATGCTGTGGAAAGTGTGCGGACAGTGCAAACGTACGAGACGAGTCCCATTTAATATCTTCCTTCGTTCCTTTTCTCTTTTCTCCGCTGACACCGTGATCTAACACCAACTTGCCCAGCTGAAAGTTTGCTTTCCAGGATACTAATTTGCATAAGAGTAACTAGTTTATGACAGTCGTCGAAAGAGAGACTGTGTCGTGTGTTCGGGCGATTTTTTTTCTTGGGTGGCCTTAATTTCAAACATACAGCGAAAACAGCAACTTTAGGCCCGACATCATTCCTTGATAAATTAATTCCGTGCAACAAAAAATTAACTGTAATCTACGTAGCGCAATGAAAAAATGCAGCGAGGAAAATGAATGTTTCAACCATTTTCGCAGTTAATCCCGTCGCTTCATGCAACGGGCCGTATTTGCACAGAAAATCCGAGAAAATGAGACATCAAGCAGGATGTAATGTTCTTTTTTTCTTTGTTCTTGAAGTCATGTGAAGGAAAAAAGAAGGCAGAAGTAGATCTGTAATTCCATAAATAATAGACGCAGTGATTCCATGATGGGGAGCGCCAAGTAAGTTATGTATTCAGGCTTAAAATGGCAATTCGCATACAGCATTGGTAGGCATGCCGGTAGATTGCGGCGAAAGTGTATGAAACAACTTCCCAGGCGGCTGAATACAATTGCTGGCAATCGGCGAGCGGTTCCCTTTGCCTGTTGCGCGAACACCCTTCCTTTGCCTTCTTGACATCTTAAACTCGCGGTAACAAGTGTTTCGCGTAACCTGGACCAAATACTGTTCGTGCAGAAGTCCACTTCAAACAGATGGAAACAATAAACGGCTTATCAATTACTAGATAAAAGAAACATGCTAGCTATTTTTTCTCGCTTTTGTTTGTTTGGTTTCTTGTTTCATTTTTACAAATAGCCATGTCGTCACCTGAGTTCAAAGCAGTGAAGCAGCCCTATTACCATAACTTGCTGCACCTTCGTAAGAACATGTAATGAAAAGGACGTTAACATCTCATTCTGAAAAAAAAAGGTAGTACAAGGTTAGTAACTACGGTATTTACTGCCCCCCATGTTAACTTTACCACGTGTGGCTAATGTTTTACTTCGATAAAAACATGAAAGGTAGTAAACGCAGTCATTACGACTCATCGTGTCAGGGATAGTTGGGGCTACTACTTGCGTACGTGACGGGTTAGTAGACGGTTACTACCTCTACTGGCTGTGGTATGTTATGCTGTAATTGGTGCATTCCTTAGAAAAATTCAGGCAAACTATAGTTTTCTTGACCATGTTTCAACAACAGTTTTGTGTTTCGTCGCGGCGCACGTATACGCACGTAGTAACGTTTAAGAATCTGGGTTGAAAGCATCGATTATATGTCTAATGTCGTGGCTGCTCACCGTTACAGCGTGAGCTGCCCCATAAATAGGGCTATGTACTATAGCCTTAAGGTTGCTATTCGAGCAAGTGTCGCGTAGAAGCCTGGATATTCTATGTCTCTGTGTATGTGTGTGGGAGTTCTCGGTTTATTGTTCGTTCATGTTTATATGCTTACGTTGTTATCTGAAGAGGTCACGGTGGTGTGTGCATACCAGGATAATTACATCAACGATCAGAAGATTATTATCGTAACGAAACAATGCCGTTTCCATACGGTTTCTCTCATAGCATGAGTCACTTAGGGACGTTGAACTCCATAAACAAACCAACTTAGTTTTAAAAAAATTTTTTTTTATTATGCTCTTGTAATAAAATCGACTTGACATGAAAATTTCAACGGCACACATAAACCAAGGAGGTGTAAAATTACGTTTGGGTAATTATAGTCCCCTCGTTGGAAACCGCACTAACAAGGCAGTGACTGTAATGGTAGTAAAATTACTAGAGAGAGAGAGAGAGAGTTTATTTATAGAAAGGCAGAGAGGTTGGCCTGAGCTATAGTTTGCTATGGCATGCTACACTACACTCGGGAAGGAGGATAGGGGAGAGCAAAAAAGTAATGAATGACTGTAAGTTAGTAAGATGAAAATATAGTCCCGCTATGCTGGTGCAAATCTACAGACGTGAATCCAGTCTAGTGGCTTGCAGAAAGGCTACGACCACTCCTATAACCACATTACTCTGTATTACTAATTCACTGTAAGTAAAAACTGTAAGCAGTAAGTGTCATCATTGTAGTAACGTTACTAACTTGGTCAGTTACTACCTGCAATTACTACATAGGTAGTGAATGTTGCGACAAGCATTTACTAACTTAAAGTTAGTAAATAATAGTACTTTTCTTTTAGAATGCCCAACCGTGACTGTCGTGTGTTGCGAAGGTGTCGCTAAGTGGCTTATTTGCCTTTTCGATGATTCTATGTCCTGCTTTGTTAAGGGCAACTTGCTAAAGGAAAGACTAGTGTGCTTTAGTAGACAGGTCATGCAAGAATGGATCACCGTCACCGCAGCTTCGTATCTAGAGACGTTATTGGCTTACCAGCTGCGTGCGGGACTATACGTAGATGGGTGTCAAAAGGTGCATTAAAGCTGATGTTTTTTCTTTTGGGGTAATTTCAGATGCACATTATGCAACCAACACTAACATGTTTAGGATGTGTTCTATAAACGGAAAATCGGCATTTCGTAGTCGTCCTTGATTTGTGAAAAAGCGAAATTCCGGTAACATGACCACATGACACTACTAGTAGAATGATTATTTCCAGCAAGACCGCGCAGATAATAATAATAATTGTTGGGGTTTTATGTCCCGTAACCGCGATGTGATTATGAGAGACGCCGTAGTGTGGGGCTCCGAAAATGTTGACCATCTGGTGTTCTTTAACGTGCACCTACACGGGCCTCTAGCATTTCGCCTCGATCGAAATGCGGCCGCCACGGCCGGGATTCGAATCCCGTGACCTTCGGGTTAGCGCTCAGCGGTCGAGTTAATCAGCCAGTTTTTAAAGGAAATACAGACTTTTGTATAAATATACCACGTTAGTGAGGCACCTGTCGTTCTCGCGCACGAACTCTTCGTCGAGGTGGAACTAGACTGCCGCTCCTAAAGTTACGCTGAAAAGGGTAGCAAAAACTCGTCAATTAACTTTTCAATTATTCACTTGAGGGCAATGTTGTGGAATGGGCGCCTCCATTCCATTCCAATTCCATTCCGTGAAATTAGAACTTGCCGCAATTCCACTCCTTTGAATTCCTGGGAATTAAAAAAAACTTAGCCCATTCCCACTCCGGGAATGGCTGGGACAGTTCAATTCCATTCCTGTAATTCCTTAACGCAGGAAAGGCATCTTGATAGTTTGATCGAATTAAGAATGAACGCCCCATAAAGCTGATGTCATCAGATGCATTAAGAACTGCAAAAGTACGCAAAACACGTTACCAAGGTCGAGGGTGACATATCTCGTGCAGTACAACCACCCTACTAATTCCCATGGGGGGCACTTCTCACGCTACCTATAGGTATTTGCATGGTCAGCATGTTTGAACGAATGGTGATATTTTAATAATTGTTTAAGCTTAAATGTGTTAATGCTAAAATGACGACATAGCGTATTTTTATGCTGACAATAGTTGTGTTCAAGAAGACTAAGCACTTTTTCCATGCGTCTGGAGCGGTCGTGAATATGGAGAAAACTAAGATTTGGTTAATGGGTAAGAAAAGCCTCTAGATCTGCTGGTATTAGTTGGAACAGTGCACCGCTCGGGCACCTTGTGCCTTTGCATCGAATATACGGAACACTGGGCAGCACTGCTCGTCAGCACTCACGCTTGTCAAGCGCCTCGCAGGCATGGATAGGGGGAGGAGAACTTACTGTTTGCCTGTGCGCAGGTATGCAATGTCTTCCTTGTCGCAAAGGTTATTTACGTGTGTCAGGTAGTAAACTGCTCGTGAGATAAAGATCAGGCTGTGCATAGAGTATTTGCCACTTTCGCGTGGGGGGTATCAATGGGAACCAACGCGCAGGGATAATTTCTTCTCCCTTCAGTATCTGCTGGGATAATGCATTTGTTTGTGCACTAACTTATGCCTCGGTTTCTCTTTCACAAATTGGCAGATCGTTCACACTTTTACACCAAGCCTGTCATAACGGAGGGGGAGGGCACACAGTTCATCGTGTACGACTGTGTGCTGCGCTGACCCATATACCTTCGCCGACAGAGTTTCGGGCAAATGCGCCCATGTGTTTAGACAGAGGGGACAGTATTGCAAAAGGGTTGGGGGTGGAGGGGAGTATGAGGTGAGACAGGCGCGCAAGCTGGTATACGAAAGCTTGCAGTGAATACAAGCATCGCGTCAGCATCAGTACGCATCACAACTTAGAGAAGCGCTATTTTCGAATATGCCTCCGAGTCGCCGATGACGACAGAAGCAAAAACAAAGAAGTGAAGGGTGGGGAAACAGCAGGCGGCTGGGGCGCCGTCGAGGGAAAAAAAATTACGAGGCGTAAGGGGGGGCGGGGGGGGGGATGCCACTGCCGTAGCTCCGCACGACGGATACCAACGGCATAGAGCCGCGGTTACCCCAAGAATAGACAAACTTCGGAGCAACACAGTCTATATATGGACAGAATTGTAGTAGGCACGTTACTTATAAATGTACCATGCTTGTAATCAGCCAAGCCATTTTAAAAATACTGCTTCATTGTTAAATTAGAGGCTCTGACTTACTAATGTTTGAAGTTTGAAAAACAGCACGTAGACAAAAACGTGCTTTATTTTCGGAAAAAGACATAATTCCATTCTCATTCCATTCCGTGCAAAGGGCGCTTAATTCCATTCCCATTCCATTCCTCTAAGCATTGTCCCCATTCCATTCCCATTCCATTCCGGGGTCGCGAAAATGTGGAATGATTCTGGAGTCATTCCAATTCCGGAGTGGCAACTCCGCAACACTGCTTGAGGGCAGTTGTTCATACGGACATATTGTAGGGCGAGACAATTTATGGCGTATCCATGTTATAAGAAATCCCCCAAAAAACACACGTGCCCAAGAAAATGGCTTTTTTTTTTTGTCACTGCACTGCGTAAAACTAGGGGGCAGCCACTGCGGCGGTTCTTCCCGCAGACAAGCGACATAGTCGGTTGCACTTATTAGGAATTTAAGAGAGAATCAGATCTGCACTACACATCAAGCGCAAAGAATAAGCGGTCCACTTGTGTATTTGACACGACTTGCCGTTTTTCCTGACCAGACTCTGCTGCGATCAGTGGCGTAGCCAGGGGGTGGCACACCGGGCACGTGCCCCCCCCCGAAATTTTTTTTCGCCATGGCATACATAGCGAAAAATGGCCATTTGAAGGAGGTGCCCTCCCCGAAATCAAAGAGGTGCCCCCCCCACGAAAAAAATTTCTGGCTACGCCCCTGGCTGCGATGCGCCTTTTTTCAAAGTTCGTCATGTCAAGTTCCGTTCTGACGTAACACAGCAGCCGCATTTCCTGCATTCCTCAGTTTTGATATCGCCTGGATCGTGGCACTTTCAATTTTGATGATTAATATATCAATTACGTGTGTTCATGGTATTTCTAAAAAAAATGGGTATGCTATAATGTGTCATGTCCTACAAATTTTCTATATAAACAACTGCCCCGAAGTTAACTATAAAAAAGTTAATTAAGGTGTTTTCTTAATTACTCATTTCATTTCATTTAGTGCGGCAAAGTATTTCCGCCTCGACGTAGAGTTCCCGTGCGGAGACGGCAGGTGCCTGACGTAGCATTTCTATAAATAATCTACTTTGCCTAAAAAAACTTCACCGACGATTACCATACTGCCTATTGCGAATTCTGAGTGCAGCTTCGTGTTGGGGAAAGGCCAACTGTGTTTGAAGTTTGGGCTTTCCGCAAGGTATCGACTACGCCATAAATAATAATTTTTGTGAAGAAGGATAGCACCCGCTACGATATTATTCTTCTTTCTGCGGATAAGCGAGGTACCCGCTGCACATTAGTAAGGTATTATGTGCACTTTGTTGATGCTGCATGTGGCTGATGACGGTGAAGAATTATGGCTGAGTACTTTGCAGTGGGTGGAAAGCATTAAACCGCACACTCGTTGCGCAATTAGCATTGTTTGATGACTGGTTGTCATTTTACTCTTCTACCACACTATATTGCATAGGTTAACGCGATTGCTTGCCCGATATGACGCCTGTATAAGGTCTTTATGCAAATGAGTTTCAAGCACCAGCGTTGCTTTGTGGTAGAATACTCGACTGTCACGCAGAGGGCCTGGGTTCAAATCCCATTCGATTCTGGGTATTTCTTTCTGATTTAATTTTGTTTCATGTCTATTGGTTACGCCACCGACGGTGACGGCAACGGCAACGGCGACGCCGCTCAACGCAGGAATGGGCGCCTAAGAACTGCGCTCTAAAAAAAAAAAGCACTGTGTAGCAGCCGGTGTCGGCTACTCTGGGGTAATAAATGACAGCTTTATTGCACCCTCTGTCCGGTTCAAGGTGCCTACAGAGGATTGCTAATTCAGTCACCCTTCTTTCAGCGTGTTGCAGGATGGAATATCCTAACAAGTGCTCGAACGCAATGTAAAAACGGCACAGTTTTGAAAGGGGTGCGCAAGCAAACGCCATTGTACGTAGCTGTTAGATACGGTGTTGATTCACCAATTTCGTCTTGTATCAGAGTGCGTGACAAAAATAGAAGCACTGCGCGATCGATATCCCCGCCATACGCACTTTATTATACGTTGTTCAAGCACCGACGATGCAGCGCCAAATAATCTCTGCGGAAGTATTAAAAAAAACTTGGCACTTGGCATGCAGTAACGGCTTACTAGTTGCCGTAAGCTGCTGTTCCGCTGCTCTTATCGCTTCCCTTCAAACTAGTAAACATAGTTGTTTTAGCCTTCTAATTATTATTATTGTTTATTTTTGCACATATACTTTCATACTTCGCTTTGAAGGCTTTGAAAGTTTTCGAAAGAGCTCTATATTACAGCATGACACACACTTCTTGGAGTTATCTTACTCCCCTCCCCGCAACCCTCCCCTTTCACACACACACAAACGCAAATCAGACACACATCAGAGAAACTATATATTTCAATGCGTTCTTATCTTTTTCACGCAGCGTGGAATCACTTGATGGTGCTACTTTTTTTGCGAGTTATGTTTGGCGGTATGACCAAAGATTACAGCCGTTTTCACGTGTCCCGAATGAGTGTTTCGCATTGGAGTAGAGGCTTACGAGTAAAGACCTTCCTTACTGTCAAAATACCGGACGCAGCTCTTGCCTTTGCTAAGTGGCGCCTCTGAAATAAAGCGCCAAATAAGTGTTCCAAGCCAAAAGCTTTCACGACGATAGCGACCTATTTTGCATAATCTGCGCGATTTGCATGTTGTCGATGAGAGCAGCTGCAAATGCGGTAGAAGAAAGGGGGGACAAGCTAGTTAACAGGATTTTAACCGCTGTCGCTGAGGTGTTCAATTCATGCAATCAAAACTGCCTCGTGCTTAACTCGTGATGCTCGTATTGTTGCCATTTCGGCTTCCCCACGGATCAAAGGCAACAACTCTGCTGCTTCAAAGCCTCAAGAGCGTCGCAATTCTTGTGTCGGGCAAATTCGGCTTGGATCCCCCTCCCCCCCTTTTTTTACCACACACACAAGTCATGGTGATGATGATGATGAAAACTTTATTTAGGTCAGGAGAAGACGCAGGGGAGACCCCGCGCCACCCGGCTGGTGCCACGTAGGGACCGCCAAGCCGAGCTTGGCGTCTCGTTCGCGGGCACTCTGGACGGCCAGGGTTTGGTCGTTGAGTTCGAGGCTGCGCAAGAGCGCTGCCTACCTGTCCTCGCTGTTATGTGTTATGGGAATGTGAAGACACACAAGTCATGCTGCATTTTCAGCCTGAATAGTGAAGCCACGTTTCTACGTTAATTTTAATGTGGAAGCATTTTTTTTTTTGGCGAGGACCCCTGGAAAGTCGTGTCCGTGACGTAACGGCTCGTAATTCCGAAAGTATTTTATAATTGTACAGTTTATGACAGGGGAACGAGCATTGCAAATGTAGATAATTGGCAACTTTAGGGTGGTCCCTAAAAAGTAGATAAAAAGTAGAACATCAAATGAGGAAAGAAAAAAAAATCTTCCCATCTGCGCGTTGATTCGTGCACCTCAGGACTAACAAAGTTTCGCATCCGTCCATCCATTCCATAAGAATTAATAGGGTTCCATGAGAAATGCAGAAGAAACATATAGTGATATATGTCTTTGACAATTGGACACTTTCTGACATCAGAAAGTCCGAATATTAGGAATGTCAAATAATTGGTAACCCTGAGGACGATCTCAAAAGAATGGAGGGAGGTTACGTCTCCTCTTCTTCAAAAGGCGGGTGCTTATCCGTGGCTTATACACCGCAGTTGTATACGTCAAGTCACACCTCACGTGTTAACACATGTCAAGCCATCACCCGGCGCTGCACACGCGTGGTCGCGCCACACATCGCTCCATACACATCTTTGCCCACGTGGCTTATTTACGTGCCAAAAACCATGCTCTTACATGCCAAAACCACGATATGGTTATGAGGCACGACGTATTAGGGGACCCCAGTTTAAGGTTCACCACCACCTGAGGTGCTTTAACGTGCACCTAAAATCTAAGTCCAGGGGTGTTCTTCTGTATTGCCCCCCATTAAAATGTACCCCGCGTGGCCGGGAGTCGAACCCGCTTTCCTCGAGCTTAGTAGTACAACACCGTAGCAGGTAAAAGGCAAACGAACGGTCGTTATGGGCCACTGAGACTATTCAATTTCATAACTATTGCTTGATGTCTTCAGATGAAATCCAAATGCTAAACAATGGAACAATCGATGTCGTCCAGCAGCAGTTGCTTCTTTTGGGACAAGACGTAGCGAAATGCTGTTGAATCTCGTTACAACGAAGTAGCATTGCGGGCATCAGTTAGTTTGTTATATCCGACATTCGTTGTAAACCATAGATATAAAAACAGGCTTTAGCAAATCGGCAATCGGGCTCGCCCAATAATCTTACATACAAAAATGCATTATTCTGGGCTTCAAACCCGCGGTAAACGAGATAATCGTTACCTTTTCTCCTTGTGGTAATTCAAACTAAATAGATCGGCACATTACAAGGTGAAATTACAAATAACAAAGTTTGCTTGACAAAACAAGCCTGCGGTTCACGCTTATTTTAAGGAAGGATCTGATCTTCGTCTGGTGGTTTTTCACAGTAATTAAAAACCACACTTTAAAAACTCATGGTTGTGAATTGTCTTTCAAAGTTTATTTTGCTTTTTATGCAACCTTTCGAGTTTTGAGCCTCGCGCGGACCAAATATTTCTTCGTTATAGCCAATATCACGGCAGCTGTCGTGTTTTCGGTTTCCGTTATAAAGAGATTATGTGTCAGCCAAATAAAGCGTGGCCAACCAAAACTTGTATTCAGTTCACCATAACCGATAATTTGCTATACTCGCCTTTGTTATCACGAGGTCCAACGGTACTATCTTGCAAATCGTACAGTGGCTGAAGTGCACAAGAAAATAAGAGCGGACTTCCTCTTATGAATTCTCATATCGCTTTTTCATGCATTCAAGCACGAAAATTGGGAAGTTCAGCTTACCGGGAAGAGCTTGAAGATGGCGAAATACCTCACAATGAGGCCCTTTCCACGCTGCCACCCAGGAACAGGAATGGTCACGTTTTGGAAATATTGCGAGAAGATCGTCATGAGTATGATGCTCCTGTTAAAAAAAAAAAGGAAAGCCTTCTCACTTAGGACATAAATACAGAATAATTTTGGCTTTTAAATGTTGCTTTGCCTATGCGAGAGAATAAATAATTTTTTTTTCATATCATATTTTTCGACGTTGCTCGAACCTGTCAGTATTTTAAGACATAGGAATATCGACAAAAAAAAATTGGGGTCGGAGAGTCAGAGACAAGACAGTTTGGTATCTTTTTATTTTATAAGTGTGGTTATTCTTAGACAGTCATTACTGTAGAATCGTTCTGTTTAACAGATGACGTTGTGGGTCAGCACATTTGTGAGGAAAGAACCAATTTTCTGCTCGTGTGTAGTTCTTCCAGCTAATTGAGCTAAGGTCTGTATTACCGCATCGAGTGAATAGGAAGTTTCGCCTCTGCGAAACACTGATATTGTTAGCATTGCTTGTAACGCCTATAAAAAGGTTTATAGCTTATTTGGTCATGTATAGTGCTGCGAACGTTCGCGCAATGATGAGATGAACGCGCACGGTATCTGCACTCAGAGGTTGACACAAAGACATGTCCCTCAATGAACTCGTACACTGGTTTGTACGATGTGATTATGAGGCACGCTGTAGCCGGGGCACTGCGGATAAGTTTTGAGCGTCCTGGTGTTCCTGAACGGGCACCTTAATCTAACTGCACTGGTGTTTTTGCATTTAGTTCCCATCAAAATGTGGCTGCCGTGAACGGAAATCGAACCTGCGACCCCTAACTTTGCAGCGCTACACCCTAGTCGGCCAAGCGAACTCCTGGATTGTTTAACTTGACGAGTAGCCCAGGGCGGTCGTTTTTCCATTGAACGGACACATATACAAATAGCTGTACTATAAATGAAAACATACACATTTGAGTGACTCTGCTCTTGTTATACTGCTGCGAATTTGTGTCTTGAAACTACACCAATTAAATTTAAATCATAGGACGCCATTTTTATTATCAGTCATGTAAGGTACACTTGGATACATAAATACTCTATATAAGTATTTTGAGCTTGCCTGCCCGCTATAGGCCCAGCTTTTGTGCCTTCCTAAATTCTTCGACGTTGTGTCAATATTTGGTAGCGCCATCATCCGAAGATATTCCAATTCAGTGTTCACGGTCTTACGGTCTGCGTAGAGCGACCTACGCTGATGTTCCAAACGAAATACGATGGACAATAGGGAACCGATATATAGAGGTCACTAAGAGAGACAGATAAATGTCTTTATGAGTGCTTATTTGTTTTCCTCGTTGTAAAAACTTTGTTCATTTTCATCACATGCCCAACGGTACGATCTTGCAAATCGTGTCATATGTCAAATATGCGTGTCAGTTGAACATAGTTGCGTTTGTTACCTATTTAATAACCGCACTGTCCAGAAGCCTAAGTGTTTAAAGGAGCACGGTGACATCAACTTTACGCATGTCGCGTTTTTTGCGTCAACGCGTAGTTATCGATCCCCTAGTAACGATTCGGTACTGATAATGCAACAAAGCGACGAATTAATATATGTAATAATGATTACTATGACCAGTATCGAACGCAATTCAAAACGGGAGCAAAGCCCGCCAATTTTTAGCGCTGCCAACGCTGCCAAGCGGCCACCTCCCGTGGTCACGCCCCATCTGATCACGTGGCCGCACGAAATGGTGACGCGAGTTTCAGCTGACATTTCGTCTGCTCGGCGCGCACGTGTAGGCATGTGTTCGCCACCCCCCATCGTCGTCGACGCCGTCAAGAGCGTCCAGAAGCGACGATGAAAACATTGAGGAATATGGAATCGCTGCGATTCGCGACGTGGTGAATCATTTACGGTTCGATCCTCTTCAGAGTAGTGATTCTGATATCGACGCCCGACCCAGCAGCGACGAGGAGGCAGCTGGAGACGCGCGCTTGCGCAATGCTGGCTGGCAAGACATGTCACAACTACGCATATGAAAGCTGCGTGCTTGTTACTTGTTTGAAATAATATTTCTCTGAACCATACGTTTCGTACTGGTGTACTTTCATCGGTTATTGTCATGTTTGCGTCTACCTAAGCATAACCAATGTGTCGTAATAACTGGTCAGCTAGTGAATGTTGCCATGTGTGTCAATAGTAATGTATACTGCTCATAGACTGAAACGCGACAAGAAAAAAAGTGAAACGCGGAGGCCTGGCGTTTTGATTCCGCGAACGCGTTGTGGGGGGTAGCGTTTCGCAATGGCGCGCCATACTTTTCGCCTTTTCTCTTATTTGAAGAGCATGATTGCAGCGCACAACGGTTCCACGGCATGCTGGCACGTAATGCGATGGACATCGTAACTTCGTATAATCACATTCGCGCTCATCACTCCACGACAGTCCACCCGAAGCGGCACAAGGAAAACTCAGGATTCACACGAACGCGCCGCATGAACCAAGCAAAACAAAACAAGCGATGCCGTTGCCAGGCAGCCTGGCGTAGTAGGCACCACGATGAAAAGTAGGCACCACGATGAAAACATTAAACTTGTAGACGTCAGCGTTGCTCGCGCATCGTCACTCAGCGCCTGAGGCGTGGCCTAGGAGCTAGCTGAACACGTCAAAATAGTGTCGATGTTGCATGGCATGAACGCGCCGTTCAGCCTTTGAACGCTCTTCGCGCTCGATATAGAATAACTTGTACGTAACGGACGCAATTCATACTTCGCTAAAAAAACTCATGCATACCAAGCAATCGAGTGAACGCCACATCTCGAGTTTGAAATTTGGTGTCACTGCTCCTTTAATGGCGTAGCAGAAATTTCCCGAAGTGTGTCTTGTTGGGTCTTCCTCACACATAAGTCAAATCTTAATTAATTAGAGTTTTCCGGATATATTTATTTCTATTGGAATACTGATGCACATGCATCCATATGGTACGTCAGTTCCGAGTCCATGCCATCCGATAGATTGCACCATGGCACCTCGCACGGCTCCTGTCCCGAATGTTTGCAGCTGTCGAGATGACATAGCCACTCAAAAATTGCGAGCCGTACAGGCTACAAGCATGGTCTCCTCAATGTATTAGACGCCCTTTGGGACAACTGAGACAATCAATTGCACACAAGTAACAATAAGATTGCCGGGTATGACTGATTGATCCTATTAACTGCATCATTACGTGCTAATCATTGAGTGAACTAAAATCAGCTCACCGCATCTCCATCAATGCGAAGTGTCTGACACTGAAACGTCGAACACAGCGTAACGGTGCTCGTGACGATTAAGGCCGACAGAAAACTGCCCCTGTTTGGCAAAGCAGAATTTTCGGTTCGAATGAGCGAGTGTTCCTTCAAAGCGAGGTCCGATATTACGTAACGTTACCTGTGCGTGAACCTCGCCTGTAGGCTCGTTAGCTGGTGTGGTCGGCACTGTACAGTCACAGCGCAACGCGTTATTGTCAGGGGACAGGATGACGAGCGAGTACTCAACATTAACGATGCGCCCCAGTTGCCGGCGCTGAGACGAGCGGCTTCCTCGAAGAGCGACAGGCCAACCAGTGCGATGCAGGGTGCAATGCCCAGCGGAGTCACCCATCGGAGCAGGAAACCCACGATGCCCGTGAAGCCCAGCAGCACCTCGAACGCCGCCGACGCAATGATGGCGCCGGAGATCTGCACCAGATGAACGTAGCATCTGAGCAACAGTGCAAATGGACGTTCAACGTCCGCGATACAATATTATTATTTCAAACTTATAAGTCGTAAATCAATAAGGGGAAAGGAAAAATAATACGCATACTTACGATTGCATGTTTCACAAGACAAGGCACTTTTGGGTGAAAAGAGTAAACGGAAGAAAAGAAAGGTAATTAACGGTAACAAGTATTACGGCGCCGCGGGAAAGTACTGCGCTGTAAGATAATGAACTAGTGCCAACTAGCCCAGTTCACTGTACTGCCATGCAATGGCCAGTTATTTCATGTATATAGTAATTTCGTGTAGAGCGATTGCTGACGACCAGGGGCGTAGCGTAGGGGTGGTGCACATCCCGAAATATAAGCATACCATAGGACGGTTAGTATAACAATACCCTGAAAAATACTTCCCTGCCAGCCCCCATTTCACTGCCAAGGAAGGATCCTCTGAAACGTCACATGGGAAGCAATCAGCGCACAGGCCAGCCAGACACATTGCTCGGGCCATTTCTCATCATCTCGCCTCGTTGCCAACAAAAAAAAAAGAAAAAAAAAGACTCAGTTCTACCAAGCGATATAGTTGTTATCCCCGCCTGCATTCCTTCAGTTTATACTGATCCTGCGACACTGCCGGTTCAACTCGTCAACTCGCCCAATTGTCAGTGCTACTTAACTGCCGGTTACCGATGGCTACTGGGCTCAGCCACAAATTGAACGAATTTGAACAAAGATAAGATTCGCGGTGCCTACTTTCCCGCAGTTATCTCCACTCCTGCTACTCAAACATATAAATACTACCATCAGACGCACATTGGCCTCTTAACAACAGATAGCGGGTCGGTGATGTTCCGTTGCGAAAGCCATCATCGGGGTTTAAGGCCTTATTCCAGGCACGCTCTGGAGCCATATTGCTTGCCGCTCTTGGTAACACATGTTTTTCTACTCCTGAGCAACAACCTCTGAAACTGAACGCGCTCAGGGATAACAAGACAGCTGGGCAGTTTTTTCTGTCCACTATTTGCGCTATGTAAACTACATGAGCAAATAAAAAAAGTTAGCGGTACTCTAGAATCTTGCAAAAAAAAAAAAAACCGGCAGATCCCACGCACTGTGGGAATCGATGTAATGCGAAGCAGCCAGCAAGGAGCAAATCCTGTTGGACATACTATGCATGTCAGGATTTACATGTTAGGACCTCTCATTTATGTTCGTCATACAGTCACGTCGCGCAATACCAATTTTGGTGTATATCAAGCTAGCGAACTGGACGCAAGCGCACCATGAGCTTGGCATGTAAATGGCATTGTAGATGACATGCATGCCAAGATTTTCATGTTACCACCTGCCACTTATGTTCTTTATACAGTCACGTCCCACTATACCAATTTTGGTGTATATCAAGCTAGCGAAACGTCCGCAAGCGCGCCATGAGCGTGACATGCAAGTCATGTTGCACATGACATATCATGATTTCCATATTGCCACTTGTCATTTATGCTCGTCATACAGTCACGTCACGCAATACAAAATTTGGTGTATATCATGCTAGCGAAACGTCCGCGAACGTGCCATGAGCGTGGCATGGAAATCATGTTGCACATGAATTTTCGTGATTTACATATTGCAATTTGTCATTTATGTTCGTCATACAGTCAAGTTACGCAATATCAAATTTGGTGTATATCAAGCTAGTGAAACGGCCGTCAGCGTGCCATGAGCGTGGCATGCAAGTCATGGTTCACATGACATTTTATGATTTCCATATTACCACTTGGCATTTATGTTCGTCCTACAGTCACGTCCCGCAGTACCAAATTTGGTGTATATCAAGCTAGCGAAACGGCCGTCAGCGCATCATGAGCGTGGCATGTAAATCATGTTGTACATGACATGTATGTCATGATTTTCATGTTACCACCTGTCATTTATGTTGGTCATGCACAAATGTCTCATCGTACCAATTTTTGGATATATCAAGTTAAGAAAACGGCCTTAGGAGCTCTACGGCCATGGCGTGTAAATCATACTTTTCGTGACCTGTTAGTCATGATTTTCATGATATGACTAGTCTTTCATGTTCGTCATACAGTCATGTTATGCCATACCAATTTTGGTATACATCCCATTAACGATACGGCCAGGAGAGCACAAAGTCGTAGGCGGCTAGATAGATAGATAGATAGATAGATAGATAGATAGATAGATAGATAGATAGATAGATAGATAGATAGATAGATAGATAGATAGATATGCTCAAAGTCGCCGAAGTTCGCTAAGAAATGCTTCGCATTTAAAAACTTGGAGGACGCTTGAACTTCGTCGTCAAGAGTAGAACGCCCCGTTCGCATCATCTTCTGAATCTCTATTCTGGCATCGTTCCTCGGGGGACACCTCCACCGTGCCGAACGGAAAGGACCGTCTGTGGGCGTAAAGTTGGCCGTTTCAAACTATCCAGGAATGTACTGCAAACAGAGTTGCGAAGTACCAACTACGCCATAATTCGTTGTTTTGCGAATTGGTGAAATACCCACTGCGCGTTCGTATAAGTCAGCACGAGCACCGGCGCCGTTTCAAACTTTGTTGATGCTGTTTCTGATAGTGATGATTAATTATGCCTGTGCGCTTTGTATATGGTGGGCCTTTAAACAAACCACTCAATTGAGCAATTCACATGTTTTGACGCCCGGATCGATTCTAGGTGATTCT